>JAGKTI010004464.1:11404-37152 GCA_018397915.1 Birgus latro
TGGGAGACATGTTATGTGCCGGAGGTGGGGCTGGAGTTAGCTCGGTTGCTAGAGTGAGAAGTGGTTGGAAGAAGTTCAGGGAGCTGTTGCCTCTCCTGACATTGAGAGGACTCTCCTTACGTGCTAAGGGGTCTTTGTATGCAGCATGTGTTAGGAGTGTGATGCTGTATGGTAGTGAGACCTGGGCAGTAAAGGAAGAGGATATTCGCAGGTTTAAACGTACAGAAATGACAATGATTAGGTGGATGTGCAGTGCGTCCCTGCGTGCAAGGCCTGGGGGGGCTGGGTTTACGATAGAAGAGTTGAGAGGTAGGATGGGACTGGAGTGTATTGGTGTTGTGATGAGGAGAGGTAGGCTGAGGTGGTTTGGACATGTGGAGAGGATGGGGGATGATAATTGGGTGCAGAGGGTGAGAAGTGTTAATATTGGGGGAGGGGTTGGGAGGGGTAGACCGAGAAAGACATGGGACGAGGTCATTAAATGTGACTTAAGGGTTAAGGGACTGAATAGGGAGGCTGCCAGAGATCAAGCAGCGTGGAGAGCCGCCATTAGGTGACCAAGGCCGACACATGCAAGCATGTTGGAGCCTTCAAAAACGAAAACGAAAACGAATTTCATTTCCCACATCCGGCTCCAATCATGTATCCTATCCAGATCCTCCTGTTGCATTTTACAGTCCTCTTCAACCTCTACCTTTCTCAAAATTTTTGCATCATCAGCAAACAGACTTGCATAACTGTTCACTCCATCTACCATATCATTTACATAAATCAGGAACATTACACTGAACCATATGCAATATAAAACACTATCACATGATTCCATCCCAGCCTCCTCTGTTATTCCCTTCCTTACTGTATGGCGTACAAGAGCGCCTGCTCCCTTAGCAACTGATGCATATGTCTATGTATCTCCACGGCATAACATAATGTCTGCTATGGTAGCTCAGTTATTTCACTAATCCAGGTACTATATGTTTCACAGATATAAGTTATGGCTTCACTATATGGGTAAAATACATAATTTACGGGCAGGGTGAGAGTGGAAACCCCGCTATAACAAACCAGACTCCTACCTATAGGCCCAATGGCTGATAACGGGCCCCAAAGCTTTACAAACAATATATCTATGTTCAATAGACACAATCACTTCACAGTATAGTAAAAAACACTGTACAATCACAATATTTCAATAATGGCTTCAGCCTCGGGTGGGAGGGGGAAAATGGCGGATTTAAAGGAACAACGCAACATGGCACGACCCTGCTGTCTGGCTGCTAGTGGAGCACTGAGATTCTATCACTACGTACAGGCACATATGAGCCACTGCAGTGTTGCCAAGGTCTTACCTTGGGAGAGTCACGTGGCTGCTAGAACGCACCAAAATCTGACGCAAATCAACTGAAAACTTATTATTATTATTATTTTTTTTTCACGCGATTTGCGGCTGTGTGCTTTGACACACCACACCACATGGACCGCAAATCGTGGTTCCGTGCCCGAAAGGGTTAATGGAGCCTGTATGACTGATGCGTAGCTGACGGAAGACAAAGAGGGACTGGCGACCACATAGAACTTACGATGCTGCTTCTCTTAGTGCGAATAGCAGGTCGTCATATGAAAACTGGAGCGATTTTTGGATGAAAAAGCTGTACGAAAACCGAATTGTACGAAAAGAGAGGCGTACGAATTTCGGGGTTTCGCTGTATTGTCTGGCAGAGTCCTGTCATATCTATGGGCCATCCTGTATAACCTCTCCACTTTAAAAAGTCCTTCCTACACTGAATTAAATCATCTGGTCAAAGTAAGAGCAGAACCTAAATACAGTCATCAGGGTGTTGCATGTAACACAGCACACAGCAGCCTACAGTATGCAAACTGTATAACCTCTCCACTTTAAAAAGTCCTTCCTACACTGAATTAAATCATCTGGTCAAAAGTAAAAGCAGAACCTAAATACAGTCATCAGGGTGTTACATGTAACACAGCACACAGCAGCCTACAGTATGCAATTTATTACATTAAAGAAAATAAATTCTAATCAATATTTCATCTTATGAAGAATATTAGGTAAACATGTTACAATTATTTCACTAAGATGATATTTTAAAACAAATTTTAGTTACCTCTGGACAACTTTATTCAGTTTAGGAGACACATGCTGGAGTTAGATACAGCCTTTAATAGCTCCCTCACTATTGGAAACCATTCCTAAATTGAATATAATAATCTATCTATAGCCCAACGCCCTAATCCCACGAGGGTGGCTGCAGACAAAACGCCTCCAAGTCGCTTTGTCACTCACCATTTGACTGCCTTCCCCCAAGCTCACTCCCCCTTCCCTCATATATATAATAATCTGGTATCATTATCACCATTATTATCACCATCAGCAAGAACTTTTTCCCACCTAAGGACAGAGGTGAGATGGGGTCAAGAAATGATAAGAGAAAGTAAGAAACTGAGAGAACTACCAACAGTATGTCCAGTGAAATGGGCCACAAAGACACACGCATCAGCCAATCCTCTGGAACCACGGGTCCACCTTACAAACAAATAAATAAACCATCATCAGTATTGTCATTCCCACCTAAGAATGGGGTGAAGTAAGATAATAAGAACAAAGAGAAAGCACAAAGGTTGGAGAATTATCAACAGCACAACCAATTAAATGGAATACCGTACAAAACCATTCACACAGCATCTCAACACAAACACCCAAATTTCTTAGCTGCATCTCTTACTTTACACCACTTACAAAAATATACATCATCACCATCACCATCCAATGGACATTCATTCATTTACTAACATTCTGACTCTCCTAATTATATGCTCCATCCCACAAGTTATGTCTCCTGCAAAAAATATAAATCATTCTCATCCTTAACAACTCACAAAAACCATATTCTGCTGAAAACTGAGATATAAAATTATAAACAGCATCTCCACTTTTCATTATGAACCCCTACAGAGGTGAGGTGAGCTAAGATAGAGAAACAAAGAAAGAAAATGTATAAAAGTGGGAAAACTACCAACCGAACGCCCAGAGAAATAAGCCACACAGTCATTCACACTTTGCTGCTGCCTTCAGAATCCTGGCTCCATCTTACAAAGATGAATATAAAGGGTGTAAATAATCCCACTTAGCTGAGATGACTGTTTGTTCATGGACTGGCAATGCAGGTATGAGTATGAGTTTAAGTGGTGGCAAAGAGGTAAAGGAGTCCCTTGGCGAACCCGATGATCTCCGAGCCCCCCAGTTTGCTCTCACCATATACTCGATCCACAAAGCTGATGGGCACCTGAGGAAAGCACAGTACAGTTCAGGACAAAAGCTGGCCTACTATACCCCTTTTACTCTATTCTTCATCATCCCTGTCACCCAATCCCAAACTGTCCCATTTTACTCTATCTTGATCAAAAACTGTCATCTTTCCATCTATAATACAGAGTTACCACAAGAAATTAACACTAGAATACAGTGCTGCAATAAGTGCTAAGGAGAGGATGTAAAGCCATAATACTGTCTTCTTCTGCCACTGAGTTGCATGGAATAAGCTACATAAAGGCAGACATCTGGGCCAAGTTAAGGTAAAATGACAATAATCCACTGCATCTACTTCTCATTTAAAGCATGTGCATATCCTTCCTCTTTGGTGGATCCTATCAAAGACACACAATCTAAGGAAGGAGAAATATACCAAGTGTCTGTCAGGTTAGGAATATAGTACTTTATCAGCTAGCAGAGGGAGAGGAGAAGCAGAACAAGTGAAATATTATCTGGCTGTACATTATAAGTAAAATGATTAATGCTAATTTCACATTAATCCCTTTGAGATGTGCTACTTGAGTATACATTTAAGGGTAGATGACAACTATGACAACATGAGGTACAGCATTACCTAGTGAATATTTCCCTCTCCAAAGAAAATAACAGATAAAAACAGCAACAGTCAAAACTATATGTTGTCCCCTCAAGGTGTAAGGACTTGATATGTTACCACATCCCACCCTCCAACCTCACTAACCCTGGCCATCTACTGAGGTGTAATGGGTTACTGATCTCTGCTTGGCTGTCCTTCAATAACAACTTATACTGACACTAACCTCACCAATAGTAAATCCAAACTGTCGTGCCCGAATGATGATCTCCATCTGGAAGACATACCCCTTGCTAACACATGCCTCCACTATCTTCTGCAACACTTCCTTCCGGTAGAGTCTGCAAGCATAGATATTCGTTAAAGCCTTAAATCGAGTAGGTAAGTTTTATTTTAATCTTTCTAACTTCAGGCAATGCTTGTTCAAGTTATAATTACTCAGAGAGGAAACATACAGACATAAGCAAATAAGATCTTATTACTATCTATCTATCTATTGCCACACGCCTCAATCCCGTATGGGGTGGCCACAAACAAATCGCCTCCATGTCACTGTCCCCCACCATTTCACTGCCCTGCTCCCAGCTCACACCCCTCTCTCATATACCTCTCCAATCCATCTCATCCTTGGCCTCCCCCTCCCCCTCCCCCCCTCCACCTCACTCACACTCTCCTTGTCAGTTTCTCACTCTCCATCCTCTCCACATGGCCAAAGCACCTTAACATGTTTCTCCTAATGCTTCCTATCACATCCACCTCCACACCATAATGCTCCTTCACTTCCTCATTTGTCACTCTGTCTCTCCATGTGACTCCACATGCTCCTCTCAAATAACTCATTTCCACTGCTCTCACTCTTGACTTCTGTCCCTCCAACAAGGTCCAGGCTTCACTTCCATATGTTAGAGTTGGTATCATAATGCTGTCATGTAGTAGCTTTTTCACTTCCATGTTCACTTCCCTGTTTCTTATCACTGCTTTCAAGGAACCAGCAACCTTCCTTCCCTGCTGCACCCTTTCAAGCACTTCAGTAGAAGGGGGGGGAAATCTTATTACACATTTTAGATTTCTGTTTTCCCAACAGCTTCCAGCAACAGTTGGGAAGTACCAGTAATTAGCTGGTTCTGGAACTAGGTTTAGCTTCCAGTCCACAAACAGCTATACCATAACCAAACCCAATACAGAGATACCTTAAGAGAAAGAATGGCATCATTATATACAGTATAGTACTAGCAGGGGTACCTGGCGTTGCTGGGGCAAAAAGGCGAATGATTTAATCCTATTTGTTCTAGTTCAATCTTTCTTTCTACTCCAGAAAGACCATGTTCCTCTTATGCTTTTGAAGAGGGATTATAAGAGGTCCAGAAACTTTCTATTTAATCTTTTGCAGACTATCCATCCATCCATCATCCAATCCTATGTCACCCCACAGAGAAGCGTAGAAGCCCGGGGCTAGGCAAGTTGGTCATGACATTTATGATGAGAGTGACCAGCCTCACTCATCCCTGAGTGGCATTATGTGAGCAATAAACCCCAACCATCCCTTGGATATAAACCTTCACCGGCTCAATCCGATTGGAGCGCCGTAATTACCCACTAAACCACCAGGCGCCAAAATTTGGGTATATGATTACCACCCAGCGTAGTACAGGGTAAATGGTTTCCTGGTGTACAGGAAACCATCTGGCTTGTCACTCAGTGTAGTCACCCACAGGCAGAAAGATGAGGAAAGAATGAAGGAAAGAAAGACAGAAGAGGGATTGTAAAGTAACCCATAGGCAGAAGGACAAGAAAAGAATGAAAGAAAGAAAGACAGAACAGGACTGAAGGAAAGAAGGATGGAGGAGAGGAAAGGGCAGACACCCGAGAGCAGACCTACATCGAGTGAGTGGATGGTGAGCACCCCCATCTACCAAGTTTAAGGCACAGTGTTTGTGCACACTAGTTTACTATTACCGGTGCCCTCAAATGACCTCCAACCAGTGACCTCAAATGATCTCAGAGGTCAACCTCAAATAGCCTATGTTCGAACTGGAGGACATGTGAGTCTCCATGCCAAAAACTTGGCTGCTGGGTCCAGTGTGACCCCAAACGACCTTCAACCAGTGACCTCAAATGACCTCGGAAGTCAACCCCACACAGCCTATGTCTGAATTGGAGGTCATGTGAATCTCCACGCCAAAAATTGGGCTGCAAGGGTACCTAGTTTTGCCTATGCCAAAAAAGCAAACACTCTACCGGTGACCTCAGATGAAACTGATCTGAATTTTGACATGCCTAAAACCATCCTTGAGTCACCCTGATTCAGAATATATATGGGTCTGGGGGTCTCTGGCCCTTGGTTTGGGCATGACCGAAGGACAAACACGAAAACAAATAATGCGGTTCTTTTATATACACAGTATAGATGTACGTATGTTTATCATCACCATCATGCATGTATATATGTAATAAAAAATCTCACACTAAAAAATTTAATTAAGGCTCTGTCTAGCCCTTCCAGTGAGAAAAATCTATCAAATTCTGGAAAAGAAAAAAATTGTCTAGAGACAGCAAGAACAGAAACCTCAGATGACACTGATCTGAATTTTCAATCTATCTATCTATTGCCAGACGCCTCAATCCCACACGGGGTGGCCACAAACAAGTCGCCTCCATGTCGCTCTGTCCCACACCATTTCACTACCCCACTCCCAACTCACACCCCCCTCTCTCATGTACCTCTCCACTCCATCCCTCCATTTCATCCTTGGCCTCCCCCTCCCTCTCGCCCCCTCCACCTCACTCACATACACTCTCCTCATCAGTCTCTCACTCTCCATCCTCTCCACATGCCCAAACCACCTTAACGTGTTTCTCCTAACGCTTCCTATCACATCCACAATCACACCACAATGCTCCTTCACTTCCTCATTTGTTAGTCTGTCTCTCCATGTGACTCCACATGCTCCTCTCAAATAACTCATTTCCACTGCTCTCACTCTTGACTTCTGTCCTTCCAACAAGGTCCAAGCTTCACTTCCATATGTTAGAGTTGGTATCACAATACTGTCATGTAACAACTTTTTCACTTCCATGCTTACCTCCCTGTTTCTTATCACTGCTTTTAACGAACCAGCAACCTTCCTTCCCTGCTGCACCCTTTCAAGCACTTCACCCTCCAGACTTCCATCCTTACTCATCACACTACCCAAGTACTTAAATGCACTCACATTCTCCATATCCTCCCCATCCAATCTCACTGTACACTCACTGGCTTCACTTCTCTCGAAGACCATCACTTTACTCTTCCCTACATTCACCTTTAGATTCTGTTTCTTACACACTCTCCCAAACTCATCTACCAAGCCTTGCAGCTCCCCTTCGTCTTCGCTCAACAACACAGTATCATCTGCAAACGACGTGCAGGGAGTTTCCAAACGCTGCCCTCTCTCACTAGGGCCGCTCCAACATCCACTGCCCGACCTTGTATCTCTTTTATTACCCCATCCAGGTACAGATTGAACAACCATGGAGACACATCCTTGTTTCAATCCAACCTTCAAATGGAAAGATTCACTCAGTTTGCCATCCACACACACTGCAGCCTTAGCACCCTCATACATACTCTTCATGGCCTTCAACAACTTCCCATCCACTCCATATATTCTTAATACTTTCCACAATCCTTGTCTATCCACCCTGTCATATGCTTTCTCCAGATCCATGAAGGCTGCATACAACTTCTTTCTCTTCTCTAGAAACTTTTCTACTAAGGATCTAAAAATGAATATCTGATCTATACAACCTCTTCCCTTCCTAAAATCTCCCTGTTCTTCTCCAACTAATTCCTCTGTTATTTCCCTAACTCTGTCAATAAGTATCCTACCATATACTTTTCCTATTACACTGAGAAGGCATATGCCCCTATGATTACCACACACTGCTTTTTCCCCTTTTCCTTTGTACAGAGGAATAATTATACCTGACTTCCAATCCTCTGGGACTCTACCCTCCTCCCACGCCAATCTGCACACCTTCCACATCCATTCTATTACTATCTCTCCCCCATGCTTCAGCATTTCATCACACACTCCATCAATTCCTGGGGCTTTCCCCATTTTAACTTTCTTCATTGCTTCCACCACTTCCATCCTACTGATTTCTTCCTCTCTTCTCACAACCCTCCTTCTCCCCGCCATTCCCCAGCCACTTATAACTTGCATTACTTTCATTCTCTATGTTCAACAGTTCATTAAAGTGTTCTCTCCATCTATTTACTTTTTCTCCCTTCTCCACTTGTAATCTACCATTTTTATCTTTCACACCCCCACTGACTTCATTGGCACCCTGTCTAGCTCTCTTTACCTCCTTCCAGAACATTTTCTTACATTCCCTCCACTTTGCACTCAAATTCCTTCCAAATTCCTCATCCACCCTCTTCTTACTCTCTCTTACTATTCTTTTCACCTCTCTCCTCCTCTCTACATATAACTCTCTCGTTCGTCTCTCAGCTTCTTCGACGCCCCTGTTCCTCATCCACTCATTATATGCTTTCTTCTTTTGTGCCACAGCCTCTCTCACCTCTTCAGTCCACCATGCTGTCCCCTGAACCCCCTTTCGTCTTCTCTTCATCCCACACACCACCTCACATGCTGCACAGATTTCTTCTGTGACTACCTTGCACACACCTTCCACGTCCCCCATCTGCTACAATCTATATTTACCCAATCGCTCCTCCACTTCCCTTTTATATTCAGCCTTTATTCCATCCTCTTGTAACTTTTCTACCCTCCTTGTAACAAATACTTCCTCCTGTCCTTCCTTTCTTCTCTTCCTCCATCTTGTTTGGATTCTGATTCTGGCCACCACCAAGTGGTGGTCAGAAAGTCCACTCCCCCAACCTCTATATACTCTTACATCCATTACACATCTTCTCATCCCTTCATCCACACACACATAGTCAATCATTGCCTTCCGTTCATTCATTCCACTGTCCATCCTTCTCACCACTCGCCATGTATACCTATGGATCATTTTGTGCCTGAAGAGGGTATTAGCTAACACCAACCCCCTCCCGGCACAAATGTCCACTAAAGCACTGCCATTCTCATCCATCTCTGAAGGCACACCCCACTCAACAACCACTCCATCCACCTTCTCATTCCCTACTTTTCCATTCATATCTCCAATCATGTGCAGTTTGCCACAAGGGTGTGGGAAGCAATTCCATCTTGTGTAGTATTTGTGATAAGTGGGTGCACAAGAGATGTAGTGGTATTAGAGGTAGACTGCGAGATGATGCTGATTTCATGTGTGCGGCGTGTTGGGGAGAGCAGGTGGAGATTAGGCGTGAGAGGGTTGAACTTGCAGGTGAGTCTCTTGAGTGTGTGGAGGAGTTTCGTTATTTGGGAGACACGTTATGTGCCGGAGGTGGGGCTGGAGTTAGCTCGGTTGCTAGGGTGAGAAGTGGTTGGAAGAAGCTCAGGGAGCTGTTGCCTCTCCTGACATTGAGAGGAC
Organism: Birgus latro; assembly: GCA_018397915.1. Taxonomy (NCBI): domain Eukaryota; kingdom Metazoa; phylum Arthropoda; class Malacostraca; order Decapoda; family Coenobitidae; genus Birgus; species Birgus latro. The sequence continues at coordinate 20,788 of JAGKTI010004464.1, forward strand.
TCTCCTTACGTGCTAAGGGGTCTTTGTATGCAGCATGTGTTAGGAGTGTGATGCTGTTTGGCAGTGAGACCTGGGCAGTAAAGGAAGAGGATATTCGCAGGTTTAAACGTACAGAAATGATAATGATTAGGTGGATGTGCAGTGCGCACTGTCCCTGCGTGCAAGGCCTGGGGGGGCTGGGTTTACGATGGAAGAGTTGAGAGGTAGGATGGGACTGGAGTGTATTTGTGTTGTGATGAGGAGATGTAGGCTGAGGTGGTTTGGACATGTGGAAAGGATGGGGGATGATAACTGGGTACAAAGGGTGAGAGGTGTTAATATTGGGGGAGGGGTTGGAAGGGGTAGACCGAGAAAGACATGGGACAAGGTCATTAAGTGTGACTTAAGGGTTAAGGGACTGAACAGGGAGGCTGCCAGGGATCGAGCAGCGTGGAGAGCCGCCATTAGGTGACCAAGGCCGACGCATGCAAGCATGTTGGAGCCTTCAAAAACTAAACGAAACGAATCAGAAACACTCTCTCATTCCTTTCAAACTTTTCCAAGCAGGCTACCACATTTGTCCAAAACTCTTCTCTCACTCTACTTACACGATCTTGCGTTGGCGCATACACACACACAATTGCCCACATTTGACATGCCTAAAACCATCCTTGGGTCTCCCTGGCCCTTGGTTTGGGCATGACTGAAGGACAAACAAGCAAACAAATAATGCAGCTCTTTTATATATATAGATGTATGTATGTTTATCATCATCATGTATGTATATATGTAATTAAAAATCTCACACTAAAAAATTTCATTAAGGCTCTGTCTAGCCCTTCCAGTGAGAAAAGTCTATCAAATTCTGGAAAAGAAAAAAATTGTCTGGAGACAGCAAGAATAAAATTTAAAGATGTAATATATCATTGGCCTGAAAAGGTGAAAACTTTCTCATACAAATCATCCTTTTCTGTTTATTTATGCTGCCCCAAGAAAACTTTTTCATATTCAGGGATATGTCTGTTTTTAGTTTACTTTTGCTACTGTCAGGCAATTTCACTGATTTGCCTCACAGTGAAGGGACATTATCTCCAATAATTTCTTCAACACCATGAAATTTTGCAATCAGTATTTATTTTACAGGCTCCTCTATATTGGTGGCTTCCTCTTTTTCACCAGTTTGTCTAGTGTTGTGTGGGATGATTTGATGTAAAACGTTGTTGGAAACATGTTGTTAGATACAGTACTAAACTAACTTCATGTAACGATACCAAGAGGGGATAATAGCATATTCAGATGGCATATGCTCTGACATGGACAACAACAAATGGCACCCATCCCCCACCAAAAACACCTCATCCCTTTCATTATGTATTTTATACAGGGACAGATGAGGCTAGTTAACATCTAACGACTTGTTTCTGACAACATCAGCTGTAAATAATCCCAAACAGGAAAAAAAGAAGCTTATGAGGAGAAAACTGCTGAAAAAGCAGAGCCCATAAAGTACAAGTAAATACCAGCCATCATCAGAGAAAAAAATGTTACTGGAATATAAAACCCTTGCTGACACAAGCCTCCAGTTTCTTCCACATCACAGTTGCCTCATGCTCATCTGAATGTGAATCTTGTGGACAGCAGGCTGATGATGCCCTGTTCTTGTAGTCCACCATTCTAAATTTGGGTGACAATGAGGGAGCTGAAAGGCATCTAGTCATACTAGAGTTCATTCACCTTAACTTGGCACAGATTTTCATCCTCTTGCAACTTGTTTCCAGTGGCAGAAATACACTATACTATGGCTCTAAATTCTCTCCATAGCACTTCATCATGACTGGCATCATATTCTAATGCTAATGTAATGTTACAGCTCAGTTAAAGTAAAAGCACTGCATGAATGTGTCCCTCTCCAACATTGTATGGTCACGCAGTGAATCATAACATAATGGCAGACAAATAAGTACTAGAACACAGCTTCAAGGTGAACACAAAACCATAAAAACATCTATTTATATTTCCAGTATACAGGGATATAAGTGTAAAAGTGAAGATAGAGAAAAAATACAGATTTGAGAAAATATATTCTATGAAAATAAGCATGAACAAAAACAACATCAACAACTCTACCTAAATGATCCAGTCAAGTCAGAAGCCCCCGGCCGCAAGAGGATCTGTGTGATGTAGTTGGCTCCTCGACTGATGATTTTACGCTTAAGGTCCCAGCCGTACACGCCTCCGTTCCCCCTGTACCGAGTGCCGGACACAACATCGTAGTTACCCTCACGCTGTTTCTTGATGAATTCTGGGATGAACTTGGGCTGTTGGGTAGGTCAGGATCAAATCACAACATGTAAGGTAAGGTCAGGTAAGATGAGTGCTGATATAGCTAGGATTGGTAATGTAAAGTTAGGGTTGGTTATGCTGGGTTAGTGGTAGGCGGTGGTGACCATCATCTACTCACTTGATGTAGTGCTGCCCACTTTTTCCTTAGCCTTTATCATTCTTTTTTCTGGGCCTGCCCTCCTCTCTTCCTATTTCTCTCATCTTTCCTGTCACTTCTTGTTGCTTTTCTTTCCTTTACAGGTGGCTTTACATTGAGTGACAAGCCAAATGGTTTCTTGTAAGCCAAGAAACCATTTACAACACTAGGTGGTAACCATATAACCAAACCATACGTGCTCCCTACGTGTCAACATTTGGGTTGGTGGAGGGTTAGTGCCCCTCCCTGTAAAACAAATAACTCAAAGTCAAATGGCCACCCCTTACGGGATCATGGCGTCTGGCAATAGATAGATAGAAGTTTATCTCGGGTCAAGCTGGGCTAGGCTGGGGTAATAATTTTAGGATCAAGTTTAGTAAACATTGGGCTTAATTAGCTTAGGGTTGGATGGAACAAATTAAGTCAGGTTTCGTTTGTCTGCTCATTTTTGAAGGCTCCAACATGCTTCCATGTGCTGGCCTTGGTCACCTAATGGCTGTTCTCCATGCTGCTCAATCTTTGGCAGCTTCCCTATTCAGTCTCTTATCCCTGAGGTCACAATTATGACCTTGTCCCAAGTCTTTTTCAGTCTACCACACGAGACCCTACCCCTGACATTAACACTTCTCGCTTTCTGCACCCAATTATCATCCCCCATCCACTCCACATGCACAAACCAGCTCAATATACTTCTCCTCATCACAACACCAATACACTCCAGCCCCATCCTACCCCTCAACTCTTCCATCATAAACCTAGCCCCCCCAGGCCTCACACTCAGGGATGCACAGCACATCCACCTAATCATCGCCATTTCTGTACGTTTGAGCCTGCGAATATCCTCATCCTTTACTGCCAAGGTCTCACTAACATACAGCATTGCACTTCCAACACTTGCTGCATACAAAGATCCCTTAGCATGGAGGGAGAGACCTCTCAATGTCAGGAGAGGCAACAGCTCCTTGAACTTCTTCCAACCACTCCTCAATCCAGCCCCACCTCCAGCACATAACATGTTTCCCAAATAAACAAACTCTTTCATACACTCAAGAGACTCGCCAGCAAGTTCAATCCTTTCATGCCTGGCAATCTCCACATGCTCTCCCCGACACACAGCACACATGAAATCAGCATTAGCTCACAGCCTATCTTTAATACCACTACATTTCTAATGCACCCACTTATCACAAAAATGACACAAGATGGAATTCCTTCCTGAGCCCTTGTGGCAAAACGCACATGGCCACTCTCCCTCTTCTTTGACAGTACTGCCACCAGCCCTAGTTACCATCACTTTTGTCTGATCTGCATTTCCTCTTCAGCCCTTGTGCCCCATACCATCTCTCTGCTTCCTAAATCTTTACTCCACCTCCCTTTCATTCTCTGCAGTCAGTACCAAATCATCAGCATACAACATCTTCCACGCGAGACCATTTCCGAAGTCATGTGAGAGGGCTTCAAGTACCATGACAAACAACAAGAGGCTCAAAACTGACACATGGTGCACACCAACATTTGCAGAAAACTCATCACTCAACTCTCCATTCACCCTTACCTGGGTGCAAGCACCCACATACATGGCCACACCTACCCTAACCAGCCACTCCTGATTCCAGGCTTTCTCATAGCCCACTTCACAAGCTCTCTAGGGACTGTCAAAGGCCTTTCTTTCCTATACGTTTTTCCTGAAGCTGTCGAACAATGAATATGGCATCATAATTTCTTTTCTATATATTTTTCCTGAAGCTGTTGAACAATGAATATGGCATCAGTGGTCCCCTTGTTAGGCATAAACCCAAACTGCATCTCATCCATATTCACTCTTTCTCTAATCATACCATCTAGAACTCACTCTGTTACCTTCATTATCTGGTCCAAAAGTTTTATTCCTCTATACTTTCCTCTTTCCAGGACATCACCATTCCCCTTGTACACATCTACAATTACGCTCTTCAGCCAATCATCTGGGACAACACACCCATTTATAATCGTTTTTATCAGGTCAGAGACTAACCTAACTCCTATATCTCGTGAGGCTTTTAACATTTCAGCAGTCAACCCAGACTGCAGAAAGTCTGAATCAAGTTAGATTATGTTAGGAAGTTAGGCTAGTGTAAATTAGAATCAGGCTAGGACAGGATAGGTTGGCTTGGGCTGGATATGCAAGTTACCTCCAAATAATTATTTTTAACTTGGAAAATACCCCTCACATTCCAAGGGATAATGAAGGCTATACAGTACATTATATAATGCCTCCAGCTCAAAAAGTCTACTGCAACCTAAATGAAACTGTCTGAAGATGGCAAAATATACCAAAGAAATACATGATCTAAGTCAAGACTTAATAAGAACTGAACACAATGTGGATAAAAAATGTAAATATTGAAGTACAGTACTGGTATGCAATAATCAGATGGTTCACATTTGTATCTTAAGTTAACTTCAGCATTATGAAGATACTTTTTAAACACCTCATTACTAGGTTGCTCTCCTATGCTGAATAAACTCATTTAACAGTGGCAGCAACTAAAATAAAAATGAGGTGCAAGGCTTAGCCTAAGGGGTTAAGTACTTCAACATTATAACAATTTTGTAGTTTACTCATTAATTAATTTACTTGAATATTTTACTCAACATATGAGAAAAGAGTTTATGAAGGTTGTATTTGACCCATCCAATTTGAAATACTGTATACTGTACTCTAAACTAAATAAAATAATCTGGGGATTACAAGAACTGATGTCACATTAATGTCCTCATGCTGAAGGTTTTACTGGGTGAAATCAAACCATATGAGACGCACATGATGGGAAAGGTCGGCATCCATGATGATAACAAAGTTGCCAATGGCGTGTTTGATGCCGTGGATGTACGCTGTTCCCAGACCAAGTTTCTTTTCTCTAGGACGCAAAACCTATGGAGAAAATAACTATACAGTACAGTATGGCTAGTAACCAGTCACTGCCAATTTTGTTTGCTTACTTTGGGGTGAATGTAATAAACAGATACATACAGCACAGTATACAGAAACAGGCTGGATAAAATATGTGCAGAAGAGCACAAGACGAATTTGGCACCATATCGATGGTTGGCACACTGAACCCATCTGGCAGGTGTTTCTACTAAATGCTGATAAACAATTTTTCTTAACTGTGCAGATAGTTAAGTTGGTGTGGTGGAGGCAGGATTTCAAAGCTGTGTGGCTCATTGTATTATGTCTGATGGCAATAGGTCAACCTTTCATGAAGAATGAGGCAATGGTCACTAAGTGCACAAATAATTTCATTGCAATGCCACAACAATGAACTGAAAGAAAACAATGAATATCCCACAGTACTGCACAAGGCTGGTTCTTTGAAAGCAAAATAGGGAAGTAAGTATGAAAGTAAAAAATGTGCTAAATGACAGTATTGTGATACCAACTCTAACACATGGGAGGGAAGCTTGGACCTTATTGGAAAGACACAAGTCAAGAGTGACAGCAATGGAAATGAGTTATTTGAGAGAAGCATGTGGAGTTACATGGAGAGTGAGACTGACAATAAGGAAGTGCAGAGGCATTGAGATGTTGATTTGGATGTGATGGAAAATGTTACGAAATACACTGAGGTGGTTTGGCCATGTGGAGAGGATGGAAAGAGAGAGACTAATGAGGAGAGTGTATGTGAGTGAAGGTGGGAGGGGGAGGAGGAGCCCGAGGATGAGATGGAGGGGTGGAGTGGAGGGTATAAGAAAGAGCAGGGTGCAAGCTGGTAGGGAGGGCTGCGAAATGATGGGGGACAAGGCGAAATGGAGGTGATTTGATTGTGGCCACCCCTTTCAGGATTAAGGCATCTGGCAATAGATACAAAGATAAATAGACAGACTGCAAATGCCTGGATGTTACCTTTGCATCTAGGGCTCATCAGAGCTGTATCTCAAAGTATAAATTTTTTGACATCACATTTTTCAAAGTAGTACTGTAGTGCATAATACAATTCAGCATAAAGTAGTAAATAAAAGATTAGTTCAAGATCTGTCACTGAGACACACACATACACACACAAAATGCATTCAAGATCTGTCACTGAGATATACACACACACACACACACAAAATGTACAAAGGGCCACTACAAGATGGGCACCAAGTTTAAGGGATCTAAGCTATGAAGAAAGATTAGAGAAACTGAACCTACCAACATTACAAGAAAGAAGCAAAAGTAGAGACATGATTATGCTATACTGTATAAATGCAAGGAAAAAGAAAACAACCATAAATGAGTATATAACCTATGGGGAAGCATCAGCAAGAGGACACTGCAATAAAAATGCATAAAAAGAGAGGTGATAAAAACAAGGAAATTCAGTTTCCCAAACAGGGCAACTGATCAATGGACTGCACTGTGTGTGCCAAAACTATTCCTAAATTTATGTATATGTATGATAAAAATGGTTCAATACATGGGACAGTACGAGCTTGACTCAATCCTGTAAATATACAATTAGGTTTGTAAGAATGTGCACATACTCTCCCTCTCACACACACACATACACTTACAATGTGTTTGTCACCGTAGATGTCCTGCAACTGCTTGGCCACTTCCAGTGTGCCATCTGGTGAGCCATCATCAATTACAATGATCTCATAGTCAATTTTGCTGTGAAACAAAAGTACTTAATATTACCAAACAGCAGGAACACACCTGATGGAAGCAAGACCTTTCTGTCATGGCAAATAAGGATAAAACCTAGGATGAGGTATTTATCAACTGACTTAGTTGAGGGAATTCCTCTTAAGATCTACACGAAGTAAGCAATGACACATGCAATTGAATTCTGAAAGGAAGACATATAGATAAATGAGAAGATAATAAAATGAAATAAACAACAGCAGTATATAACTTTAACCCTTTCAACCCACTGATGTCTTGCATATTTCACTAAGAAAGTCTTGACAACATCAGACAACTATCTTTGTGGTGAATATGTTACAAACCAGTTCAACACACACTCAATAAAAAAAATTCTACAATGTATTCGTGTTACCATCAATTATATTCAGCTTAAGACAGATATTCTCAGGCAGAAGGAAATACGTTCGATTACCTTTCATTGAAGTACTTGCAAAGCAGCCAGATAATTATGGGCAAGTTTTCCCTCTCATTGTAGGTCGGCAGCAACACTGAATATTTGTCTCCTGTCATATTTCTTGTTACGGATTAAACACAATGATAATAATCACACAAAGGAAAAACTGACAGGTGGATGCTACTGTTCCTTCTTTATATACCTCTAATACCCCTGGGAATGTATACAGTAAAGATGCAGCTCTTAAGAACGTGATGAAAATTCTATAAATTTGACGGGATTTCGGAAGCCTTATGTTCTCGTTCCCAAAGCTGGCAGTTCCACGGTGGCAGTGGCAGTTGTCCTCACTGGGATCCACTTCACTGCAACTGTTCAAAAGCCGGGCCACCTGACTCCTGAGCCACATACAAAAGTCACAGGTGTTGAGAGTGCGGCTGTGTTGATTGGTCCCTCTTCTGTCAGAACCCCACAGCCACAGGCACCGTTGTGTTGTGTTGTCATTTGACGTCACCAGGCTAAGGGATCATTAGACTTTCATCAGAGAAATAAGTATCTTGCGTATTTAATTGTAAGCATTGTAATCTTTCATTAATTGAAATGTGGTCAATAAACTATATCTCAATTTATATGATTTTTTTCTTAGCTTATCTTAAGATGATCACTTTTATAATTTATTATTACCGGAGAAAAAAAATAAAATATTAATAACATATGATATACTTAAAAATATAAAAGATAACCAAGAGCGTTTCATAGAGCATACGTAGCACTTTGATTGCTTTACATGTTACTCAAGTAATGTGATTTCGCTTCATGTGGTAACGCATTTAAAAATGAAGTATATTATGGTGGTAGGTATTTCAGGCAACAATCAATCGTCAAACATGCATCATGTTTAAGCATAGACTGAGCAAAGTTGTCTTTAAATTTATTGTGGCATCACAAGAGTTTCATGATAAATTACACACGATCTCCGTAGCGCATGCCGTAGCGCATCATAGATGTATTAAATGTGCACGGGCGTGACACTTCTAAATTCTAAAAATATTGCAAAAATTGAACATAATGGTGTTTTGAAATGCAATACAGATGGAATGAGTTCTCTTATTCCCACATATTGTAGCATATATATATATATATATTTTTTTCAACCTAAAACTAAATGCTTGGGGAAGGAAAGAAAAATCATCCCCCTTCTCACATAAAACATCGATTTGATATTTTGTAAAAGCAACTTTAATAGCGGCCGACATAATTTTCAAGAAAAAATCATAATTATATTATATATAATTAGCTACTGCTTATTTTTTTTTTCTTTAGTCTGACAAAAAAGTTCCTGAAATTCGTGGTATAGCGGAACCCTGACAATGATGGCGGAGGCTGAGAAGACGTAAAAGATTCTTGTGTGTTCACGTTATTTGTAAGATTTTTCTTGGAATCCTATATTAAAAAATATTGGTAAGAACCCTGAGACACTGGTTAGTATCGTAGGTATCGTTTGGTCGTAAATAGTATTAAGATTTGTGGGATTTCCGTAAAAATCGAGCGAAGCAAACTGGCTGGTTTTCCTGCGACTACAACAATACTGTAGGCCATATTTACTCCTGTTTATGTTGTTACCTGAGTTATATATTGTATTCAGTGATTATGGTTCGATTTTTGACGAGACGTAGTACATCAAAGGCAGTAAATTTTTCAGCAGTGGGGTTAATCTGATGCAATCGTGGATTAATTTTAACGGCGGTAATATTGTTACCCTTACATCGTTTCGATTATTACGCAAATCAAACCAAGTGATTAAAACATTTATCCTCTCACAGACGTCTTAACCCCATAAGGGGTGTCCACAAACAAACCAAAGAAATCCCAGCCAATTTGTGAAACGTCCTAGATCCCAGTTGGTAAGATTTTCATTTTCAGATCTTAGTTTGGATATGGACCTAGACTTGTTCCAGTTTTTCTTTCTTTTTACATGGGAATTTTATAAAGGTAAGTCTTGGACTGATGAGCCAGAGAAGTTGTAGAACATCTCAATGAAGGGGAATTTGTCCAGGCAAAACCATTAATTTTGGTGTATATCCTTCAGTCCAGTAACCTTGGCTCTAAAGAAATTAAGTAAATGAATAAAAATAAAAATAAAATGTGGATTTGATGGTTAGGTTAAGTTGGGAGAATTGTTTCAGAGTTACTCCCATCTAATGGAAACTGAATTAATATGATTACCATTCATGGACTATAAATAATTTCCTTTCTGTGCACATCTGTCACAATTCACTTTTTAGTACCTAGTAAATAGGTAGTGGTGGGAGGATTGTCTAACCCTGAGCTTCGTCCATTACCTATTGCATGTATGTTATGTTAGGGTAGGCTCATTTTAACGTAGATACAGTAAAGGGCGAAGATAGGCATTAGAGACCCTACCCCCACATCCCTGTTTAACAACTACTGCATATAGAAAAGCATTTGTGACTGTGGCTTATAGAAGAGAAAGTGCATGGAGTTGCTAAATTTCAGTATTGAGCATGCTAATTTCAATGTCTGTTAGTTTAAACGTACAGAAATGACAATGATTAGGTGGATGTGCAGTGCGTCCCTGCATGCAAGGCCTGGGGGAGCTGGGTTTACGATAGAAGAGTTGAGAGGTAAGATGGGACTGGAGTGTATTGGTGTTGTGATGAGGAGAGGTAGGCTGAGGTGGTTTGGACATGTGGAGAGGATGGGGGATGATAATTGGGTACAGAGGGTGAGAAGTGTTAGTATTGAGGGAGGGGTTGGGAGGGGTAGACCGAGAAAGACATGGGACGAGGTCATTAAATGTGACTTAAGGGTTAAGGGACTGAATAGGGAGGCTGCCAGAGATCGAGCAGCGTGGAGAGCCGCCATTAGGTGACCAAGGCCGACATGCAAGCATGTTGGAGCCTTCAAAAACGAAACGAAACGAAACGTTAGTTGGGTGTAACTCTGACTATTTACAAAGTTAGGGTTTGTTAGGTTTGGTTTGTATAAGATCCATAAGCAGAGCATTGCAGCAAAATAATTAGCCTTTTTTGTATATGAAAAATGAAAGACAGTTTTACTATTATGTAGATTTAACAGTCAGTATACTGTATTGGATGATATGAAATGAGTAAATTTTATTGAAGGAAGTAAGGTCTGCGTTGTCATTGTTTTTGTTAGGTTAAGTATCCCTGTCGGTGGAAGGCCATACTAATAAAGGTATACAAGTCCTGTACCAGTTTGTTGCCACTTGTCACATGAAAGATGCTATTTTATTCTTGCTACCATGAGATTTCTTTTTTAAGGTACAGTAATTTTTTTAATTTTTTTTTAAGAGGTAACTGCAGCTTTCATTAGTCTCTTCAGTTTGAGGTCTTTCCATACCTGAATAAAATTACCTGAAGATGGAAAATGAAATAAAAAGACATTATCAGAAGATTGGGATTAGTACTACTTTGATGTTACCCCTCCAACCTGAGGATCTCTCAGATTTATTTCAGCTGCCTCATAACAGTTTTAACCACTTAACTGCGGGCCGTCACTTTCTGACGCTTGGTGGCAATGGCTCGAGCCGTGGGCCGTCAGTTGGGTGCCTCTGTTTTCTTTTTAATTAGCTGGGGCTTTCAAGATATAAATATACTGTATATGAAAAACTGTAGGAGATTCCTGAGTGCTATGTCTATCACTCAGGCTTGTTTTGCCCAATATTTAAAAAAATAAGTCAGAGCACGAATTACTTCTGGCTGGAAGTGCCAGGACTGCCTCACACAACCCCACGGTTTAGGGGTTAATGAACTAAGGAAAGTCAAATAGAGAGGTAAAACCAAGTTTGTCTTATTGCTCTTGAAAAAAAAGTGAAGGTTGCAGTTGGGGAAAAGAGCTGCTGTTGATTTTGTATTTATTTATTTATTTTTTAACATTTTTGATCCTTGCTTTGGGTAGAGAATTGGAATGATGATGGTGGTGGTGATGATGATGATTATGATGATGTGTGTGTTTGTTGGCAGGTGTCCGGAGGCGCCATGATGCAAGTTGGTATGTTCAGTGTACCCCCACCCCCGATAACCCCAGGTCGGCCCCCGCCTCCCCAGGGGACCGGGATAGGGTCTGGAGGGGGCACACAAACGTTCCAGCCTCTCTCCTTCAAACCTTTCAAAGCCCCGGATGGAGAGTTTGATGGTAAGAGGCTGAGGAAGAGTGTGATGCGCAAGACAGTGGACTACAACTGCTCTGTGGTGAATCTGCTCGAGCGACGAGTGTGGCAGCGTGACGAGCGTGACCGAAGGGTGTTGCAGCCAGATGTGTGCTATGCCTCGGAGATGCTTCCCCCCATAGCCTACCCACAGAACCCCATCAATGCAGTTGTCACAAAGTTCGTTCGCACCTCTACAAACAAGGCCAAGGTAAGGCTGTGTATTGGTCTGCAACACTCATAAGGAAAACTATACCCAGATTTTAAAAATTGTTTTATGTATATACTGGTATTTATTGCAATGGCTAGCTTAGATACAACAGTTTCATGACCTTAATTCAAATACAGTAACTTTAATCCATTCAATAGGAGAATGTCTTCTGGATTACACTGTATAGTGTTTATGGTACCTGCCAGCAGTTTTACTCTTTTCAGGGAAGACCTCATATTGAAGACATTAACGAAGGCATCTCTTTTTCCTAAGTTAGATAATATCATGTGGTTAAAAGAGAAGGTAACTTTGTATGGACTTACCTCATTGGCCTAGTGGTGTAATTTTTTTTCTTTTTTATTATTCCCTGGTAGTTTTATGCAACAGAGGATAGAGTTTTTAGTCTGGGAAAGTTAAATGCTGTCATTTTTAACACTTGCACTTCTTTGGAGTTCTGCTATGTTGAAGTGTTTGGCAGTAGCAAGAATAAACCACAGATGGAGGTCATCATACCTAATTAATGATGTGTTTTTATTCCTAGGACCATACTGGAATATATGATACTGTTGTGTGATGATGATGATGATTTTGTTTGCAGTGCCCAATCTTCTGCCTGGCATGGACTCCCGAGGGACGTCGGCTGGTGACTGGGGCATCGTCCGGGGAATTCACACTCTGGAATGGACTCACGTTTAATTTTGAAACTATTTTACAGGTACAGTGACACTTGTAGGTTAGATTCTAGTGTTGTGGTTGGATGCCTGGTTGTCTAGTGGGTTAAGGCACCCCAGCCAGGTGTCACCTGTAAAGGTTCACATCGGAGAGAAGGTTGAGGTTGATTTCTTAAGGACTGTGACTGATAACTCCTGCCTTAAGTATCTGAGTAGTTGTAACCTGTGCCTCATTGCTTCTGATGGGTCAATACAGGATTGGATAGTGGATGGATGAATGGGTACGGAGACTCGAATGATAAATAAATGGATGTAAAGGCCATGCTGTTGAGCACCTCATGATTAATTTTACTTGTTTTGATTTATAGAAATTTTGCTAAGAGGGTTATCCCATACTGCATAAACCTGTTAATCAACATGTCTAAATTTTGTTTTTGTTGTCCCTGTGGTTCCTCAATATATACCCCTAAGGAAGTGGTGATGAGATGTAAAAACATGAGTAATGGAGAGAGGGGTGGCATTGTTAATGAATGGTGATGGATGGAATATTTCAAATTTGTTGTGTGCCGATGATGCAGTGCTACTTGCAGATACCGTACTGGTCAAGAGCTTGGTAGACTAGTGCAGAGTTTTGCTGATATCTGTGAGCATCCTGCCTTGAGAATAAATGTAGAAAAGAGTAAAGTGATGGTTATTGAGAGAGAAGGTGACTCCCAGTATGATGTTACATTGGATAGAGAGAAACTGGAATTGGTGAGAGGGTTCAAATACAGTACGTGGGTATAGTGATAGAAAAAAGAGGAAAATGTGCAGAAGGAGTGGAAAGTAGAGTGACATAAGGAAGGAAGGTACCTGGTGCTATGAAGGCCTTGTAATGAACGGAGGTTTGAGTGTTGCAGCTGCATGAGGCTTACATGGAGTGTTAGTGCCAGCTTTAACATGTGGATATGAGACTATGGCATGGCATGAAAATGAAAAGTCCAGGATTAAAAGTAGTGAAATGGGACTGCTGAGGAATGTGTATGGAGGACAGAGAGTGAATAAGGATACGAAATAATGTGATTCTTGAAAGATGCGGAGTAAGGAAGTCTCTGGACACCAGAATCGAAGAGAATGTGCTGAGATAGAGTGATGAAAAAGGTATCTCTGAGCGAAATTGAAGGAGGGAGGAGGTGAGGTAGACCAAGGAGAAGGTGGAGGGATATGGTGGATGAGAGTGTGAGGAAGAGAGGTATGGTAGTTGGTGAGGCTAGGGGACTGACAAGAGATCAAGCTGGTTGGATGAATGTTGTGAGAAGAAGTGCTTGGATCAGAGATTTGGCACCCCTTTTTAATGTGACAGCATCCGGATTGACTCTATCGGATACATTTATGTGAAGCTACAGAACGAGGTGAGAATTTTTGGCATATCAGATAGAGCCAGGATTCCGGGGGCTTGAATGGTGAGTGAATGGAAGTGTGGCCCATTGAAGTGGGCAGACTTGGGCTGTCTGGCCATTGCTACTCTTCACCCTGCTTTAGGGTGGGGAAGGAAGTCCAGATGATGATGATGATGAGGTTGCGTAACAAATTTCTTTAGCTTTGAAGTGGTCTCTGTTATTTATGTGGCAGTCCCTCTGTGCCTGTTTTATCACCCTATATCTGTGTGAAAGTGTGCGGTGTGACCTGTTACATGTAAGAGAGCTGCTGGACCTCAGAGAATGGGCTGCATAGTCTATACATTAGAGTCAGATATATTGAGTATTTGCGTATAAATATAAGAAATATTTACCGTATATACACAGCACACCGTACAAGATGAAGTTTAGTTTCTGTATACAGCATATATTTTCCGTATGGTGTTTTTGAGCTGAAAAGGTTAATGGGTGAAAGAATTTGTTGCATTAATGATGATATTTAAAGCAGTCAAAAGTGAATGCATATTCAGTACTGTAAGCAAAATAAATATATATATACAGTATATATATATATATATATATATATATATATATATATATGTATTATTTCATTTCGTTTTTGAAGGCTCCAACATGCTTGCATGTGTCGACCTTGTTCACCTAATGGTGGCTCTCCATGCTGCTCGATCTGTGGCAGCCTCCCTGTTCAGTCCATTAACCCTGAGGCCACACTTAATGACGTCGTCCCACGTCTTTCTCGGTCTGCCCCTTACAACCTCACCCCCAGTATTAACACTTCTCACCTTCTGCACCCAGTTATCATCCCCCATCCTTTCCACATGCCCAGACCATCTCAATCTACCTCTCCTCATCCAGCACCAATACACTCCAGTCCCAACCTACCTCTCAACTCTTCCATCGTAAACCCAGCCCCCCCAGGCCTTGCACACAGGGACGCACTGTGCATCCACTTAATCACTGTCATTTCTGTGCATTTGAGCCTGCGAATATCCTCTTCCTTTACTGCCTGTGGCTCACTACCATACATCATCACACTCCTAACACGTGCTGCATACAAAAACCCCATAGCACATAGGAAGAGTCCTCTCAATGTCAGGAGAGGCAACAGCTCCCTGAACTCTTTCCAACCACTTCTCACCCTAGCCACAGAGCCAGCTACATCCCCACCTCTAGCACATAACATGTCTCCCAAATAACAAAACTCTTCAACACACTCAAGAGACACACGCCTGACAATCTCCACCTGCTCTCCCTGACACGCTGCACACATAAAATCAGCATTATCTCACATTCTACCTCTATACCATTAAATCTCTTGTGCACCCATTTATCACAAACATTACACCAGTCCTGTATGAGACAGCCCTAGCATGTATTCAATATGGACGGTGGGTGTTAGCCCCGAAGTGGTGACATGTGGAGGTGTATGTGTGTAGGAGGACTACCTGGCCTTGATAACGGGCTGTAAAGCCTATGGCCAGAGTTGGTCACTAAAAAAAAAAAAAAAAAAAAAAGAGAGAGAGAGAGAGAGAGAAGATGGAATTGCTTCCCATGCCGTTATGGCAAATTGCACATGGCCACTCTCTTCTTTGACTATACTGCCACCAGCCCTAGATATCATCACTTTTGTTTTAACTGCATTTACCCTTAAGCCCTTGTGCCCAGTACCATCTCTCCACTTCCTAAATCTTTCCTCCTCCCCCCTTTCATTCTCTGCAATCAACACCAAATCATCAGCATACATGTTAGGGAGTCCATTTCTGAAGTCATGTGAGAGGGCTTCAAGTATCATGATAAACAACAGGAGACTCAAAACTGACCCCTGATGCACACCAACGTTCACAGAAAACTCATCAGTCAAATCTTCATTTACGTGTAAATGAAGATTTGACTGATGAGTTTACCATAACCACCCTAACCAGCCACTCCTCCAATCCAAGCTTTCTCGTTGCCCACTTCACCACCTCTTTAGTGACTCTGTCAAAGACCTTTTCCAAATCAACAAAAACAAAGTACATTTCCCTTTTCTTTCCAATATATTTTTCCTGAATTTGTCAAACAGTGAATATGGCATCAGTGGTCCCCTGCCTGGCATAAACCCAAACTGCATCTCATCAGTATTCCCTCTTTCTCTAATCATACCTTCTAGAACTCTCTCCATTATCTTCATTATCTGATCTAAAAGCTTTATTTATATATATAATCAGGGATGAGTGAGGCTGGTCACTTTCATCTTAAATGCCAGGACCAACTTGCCTAGCCCTGGGCTCCTACGCTTCTCATGGGGCAACGTAGGATTGGATGATGCTTGGATATATATATATATATATATATATATATATACATATA
>JAGKTI010004465.1:0-14209 GCA_018397915.1 Birgus latro
TTATTATTATTATACGAGGTACAGGACCATTCTCCATGAAGCAAGATGAAGAAACCAAACATGTTCTTTCACTCAAGCACTCCCTCAACAAACACCTTCCATCCAGCTGAAGAAAATGGTCAAGAATTAATTAAGACGTTGTAGTAGTGAAAGTGGTAAGAAGGTGAGAGTGTTGCGTAAGACGAGGAGTGTCATGGGGAAGAGGGTGCTAGAGGACGGGGGGGAGAGAGAGAGAGAGAGAGAGAGAGAGAGAGAGAGAGAGAGAGAGAGAGAGAGAGAGAGAGAGAGAGAGAGATGGGAAATGAAAGATTGAGATGACAAGGGGAGGGGGGGATGAAAACTGAAGAAGAGGGAAAAGAGAATGACAGACGTAAGAGGAATAGGAGAGGAGGAAGGAGGATGAGGAAGACAAGGGAAGAAAATAAAAGCAGAATTAAAGAGAAATATAGATAGACATTATAAAAAACAAAACCAGCAAACACGAAAAGGATATGAGAATTACTGAAGCTAAGGGATAAAGGCAAATGCTAAGTGAAAATGAAAGAAAGAGCAAAAAGATGAAAAGAGAAGTACAAAATAAGCAAAGAAAATAAAAAAAAATACTCAGCGAAAGGGATGAAAAAGAGTAAATGAGGAAGAGGAAATAGAAGAAAAGGGGAAGGAAGGAAAATACAGAGAAGGAATAGGACAAAGAGTAGGAAGGAGAGGAAGAGACTAAGTAAACAGAAGGAAACAGAATAAAGAAGGAAGAGAAGAGAGAGAAGTTGAAATAAATGATGAGGAGGACGACAAAGAGGAGCGAGAGAAAAGGGAATTAAATAAATAATGAGGAAGATAATAAAAAGAACGAAGAAAGAGACGTAAAGAGAATTAATGATAAATGGAGAGGAAGTCAGAGCATAAAACTGAGAGCAGTGAACGTGCCAACCGCAGCGCCAAACTACTGCGCAACACAATCGTCACTTGTTTTGTCTCCCCCAAGCGGCAGCACTGTGGGGTAAACACCTCTCACTCACTAACCTCTATTTACAAACCTTCTCACTAATTTTTACCATTTACAAAAACACTGCTCTCTCACTAACCTCTATTTACAAAGCATCTCACCAAATTTTACCATTTACAAAACACTTCTCACTCACTAACCCCTATTTACAAAGCATCTCACCAATTTTTACCATTTACAAAACACCTCTAACTCACTAACCCCTATTTACAAACTATCTCACCAATTTATACCATTTACAAGTCCCCCTAATCACTAACCTTTTCCACCTGTCTGTGTATGGCCAGACACTTCCTCTTGTTTTCATTTAATATATACTAAAAATAATAAAAACTAAAGTGGTCTATTCTTCACTCTAATAATTACTTTGTGCTAAGGATAAAAATCAAAGTGATACAGGCAAATAGCTAAAAAGAGCAGTAACCAATGAGAGAGAGAGAGAGAGAGAGAGAGAGATGGGGTGATGGGAAGGCGTGAGGTAAAGAGAAAAATTACAGAAATAGAAAAATTTGATGGAAAATGAGTATGATGATGGAAGTGTGCATGAGAGAGAGAGAGAGAGAGAGAGAGAGAGAGAGAGAGAGAGAGAGAGCTGCGTCAAGGTCTTAATAACAGTAATAATCCATCTGCCCCAGCTATCAGTGACAAGCATGATAGAGGTTAGGCGTGACAGTATTGCCTCGCAGCGTGTGTCTTGTTGCGACTGATGCTGATGGATGTTGTGGAAGGCGGGTGAAAGAGTGAAGGGTGGAATCCTCATCGTGTGAGTGGATGGTTAGAGGTACAGCTCGAACCGGTGAAGGTTGATTGGAGAGTCAGAGCTTTAAACACATGAGAGAGAGAGAGAGAGAGAGAGAGAGAGAGAGAGAGAGAGAGAGAGAGAGAGAGAGAGAGAGAGAGAGAGAGAGAGATGGCCTTCCACTAGCCTTGGACTAACCCCTCCCACCCTCTCTATGAGCCAACAGACAAACAGACCCGGACTGTGCAGGGGGGAGGAAGGGAGGGGAGAGAGGGGAGAGAAGAAGAGGAGAAGGAGGTGAGGATATGGGGAAGGGAGAAGGGGAGGGGATATGGAGAGAAGGAAGAGTGGAGAGAAGAAGGGGAGAAGGAGGAGGGGAGAGGGGGAGGGGATTTGGGAAGGGGACAAAGGGAAAAGGAGAGGGAGGGGAGAAGGGAGTGGGGAGAAGGTGGAGGGGGGAGGTGCCGAGGGAAATGAGGGAGGGAGGTGGAGATGAAGGTGCCAGGAAGGGGTCGAAATCGTGGGCAGGTGAGGAAGGAGGAACTACTGTGTATCTACTTTATAAAAAATTCCAGATCACTCCCGCCATGCTACCCAGACGATTTTACTCAGCTTTGAAGAACCCCTTGGTCTGAAAAAATTGAGTGAAGGCTGTATCTAAAACCCACCCCCCTTACCAAAAATTAGGGTAGTCTACAGTATATATGGCGCTTCTCCTTTCGGGCGATAGGGAAATAGCTGAGGGACGTTTGTACAGTCAGGCAGGTGAGCCGCCTGGTCATGTAGGTGCCACCACATGAAGGCGTCCCTCTCTGGCACCATTGTTCAAGTATAAAGTGGAATGATAGTACTGTCTGCAACTCTACTAGGGAATGTTTATATTGGTGCTGGAAAGGGATGACTTCACGCGGTGACGCCCATATAGCTGGTCGGTGGAGCTGCCTGTTGACACAATCAGCCATCCCTCAACTCCCTCTCTATCCCCAAAAGAAGGGTGGTGGACTGCAGGAAAAGGGTAACTTCAACCTGCACTCCACCGGGTTCAAGATCAGATGAGCCAACAAAACAACACACCAATTACCTTAAATGACCCCTTAATTAAATGACTCAGAGTTGCCTTAAATGACCACTTAAGCTTAACGATCTCCACATTAACACACAGCATGCACACCCAAACATCTGGAGGGTATGACGTCACAGAATTTAGTGTATTGATGTGTGTGTTATAGTGACCAGTTTGCACACGCCTAATGTGGCAGGGTTCTCTCTCTCACTCTCTCTCTCTCTCTCTCTCTCTTTCCTCCGACGTAACTAACCCTCCAGCGGTGACTGTAACACAAGCGTCTCTTTTCTCCTTCACGCGTTAACTGCGTGTTGTGTTTGGCAGATGCCTTTCCACCATTGAGCTCTATAATATGGAGGGGCTATCCCCGCAAAGAGCGTGTGACTTTGGCCGCCGTATTGAGACACCGCACTCGTCGCCTCCACCATGGTAATGTGTTCTTAGCCTGATGTCTGTTTCGCTGTTGCGTCCATTAAGATGCGCGGTGGGCCATGGCATTATATTTTAGCTGGGCCGTGGACCATGGCACTATATTTCAGTTGCGCGGTGGGGCATGGCACTATATTTTAGTCGGGCAGTGGGCCATGGCACTATATTTAAGCTGAGCGGTGGGCCATGGCACTATATTTTAGCTGGGCCGTGGACCATGGCACTACATATTCCAGATTCACTGGCTGATTTCAAAAGGCGTGGGCGTCGGGTGTGGTGCATAAACATCATCAGCGCCGCCCTGGGCCCCTGGGGGCCGGCACACACACTACGCGGCGCTATCGTGAAGTCCCTCCCTATGATAGAGCTCAGTGCTTTCCACGTTCAATTCGGTATGCAAAATGAGGTGTGTGTGTTTTTCTTTTTATCTTTTCTAATACATGTTTCTGCTTTCATAGCTTATCATTTTTATTTTTATCTTTTTTACAACCTAATTTTTCCATGTTCTATTCAAGATTAAACTTTAATATACATGAAAATTTTAACACACATCCAGTTTTAGCTTTTCCCAAACATAACACATTTATCTTTTTATTTACTTATTTATTTATTGTGATCTGAACCCTAAGGCGCATAAAAATCGAGGGGGCGATAGAATGACGAACACAACTATCTGGACAAAACTGGATTCAGAAGCGTCTTAGAGGGTTAGTTTGATTTACTTTCCTTTCCTAATCCCAGACTGAAGAAGACCGTGTGTCTGTAGCAAGAGAGAGAGAGAGAGAGAGAGAGAGAGAGAGAGAGAGAGAGAGAGAGAGAGAGAGAGAGAGAGAGAGAGTCAAAGAACATCACTTCCTAGGAATTACTGCAGAGGCCTAATTTTCTTCATTAAACTATTTTTACTTGTGTTTCTTAAAGTGCGCAAGAGAGAAGACTTGTGTTCTCTCTCTCTCTCTCTCTCTCTATCTCTCTCTCTCTCAAGGGGATGCGCCATGGGACGGAAGGTCCTTGGGCGTCGTGCCGAGCCTTGAAGTTTATCAGGGTCACTACTTTGGCACTCGTCCCCTCCCCCCTCCCACACGCACATACATGCATATACACACTAGCCTTACACACACACACACACACACACATTCCCACACTCTTCTAATATATACCATGCACCACCCACCCTTAGCCACCCACCACATCTTCCTTTGACTGTTTGCACACCCACACACCCTCTCTTGAATCTCCCCAGACCCATGCCACACTCAAACCCCACACCACAACACCCTACCTACACCCTCACGGAATCTACCCTTACTGTATGCATATCTTCACCCACGCTCTGATCCACACCCATATCCACCCTCACCCACCATTCCTTAATTCTTCACACCTACTTACACTCATCCACCCACACATACTTGACTCTCCCCACACCCTACTTTCACACATAGCTCTTATCCACACCCATCCACAGCTCATTGTCCCTTGTCTCATCACACCTATCCACCCACACTCCATCCTTGACTACCCGCACCCATCCCACAACATATACCTCTTATCCACACCCATCCACACCTCCAATACATCCTCGCCTCATCCACCTCTCCGTTAACTCTTTCCTGCTCTTGTTGTCAACCACCCACCTACCCATACACGCAGATACACTACCTTCACCCAGCTGTCATCCACACCCATCCATATACCCACCACCCCTCCGTTGACTTAACACCCACTCATACTCTCACCCACACACCCTACCCCCATCCACAGCCACCCACACACCCACCACCCCTCCGTTGACTTAACACCCACTCATACTCTCACCCTCACACGCTACCCTCATCCACAGTCATCCACACTCATCCATCTCTCTGCTGATTCTCTCCACACCCACCAGTGCCCCCTGCAGCCGGCTCAGAGACCACTTATGACCAGATGCAAATACACAATTAAGACCTAACAAGCAGAAATTCCCGCTGGCACAACAGCTACATTGTCTTGGGGTTAAAAGAATCCAATGGCCTGTTTGTTTTCATCTGACGGAACTGAGGTAAGAATGAGTCTCCTTGGTCACTAGTCAAATCTGTTCTCTAATATGACTACACATGGCCATCAACCGAGCTGTAGAGGGGTGGGGATCTTTGTCAGGCACTTTACATAATCAGTGGGAAAAAATTCACCTAATATTTGCACATTTTTTGCTTCTGTTTTCTTCTGCTGGTCCTCTCAGCGTGGGAACAACTCTACTGTTCTTTATTTAACTGAGAGGATGTTACAGGAATCGGCGGGTGTTAATGATCATAAGCTGAGAGGCTTCGTATGTTCCTCTGCCCATAGATGATTCTCTACAGTGTGTCAGGGATAATGAGTTAAGAACTGAATAAATACGCACACATACAGTACATACACACATACATACACAAGTATATACAGGTACACATATACACACACAAATATACAGGTACACACATACACACACATATATACAGGTACACATACACACACACATATATACAGGTACACACATACACACACACATCTATACAGGTACGCACATACACGCATACAAACATACACAAGTACATACATACATAATATGGTAATGATGGGGTTCCCATCATTAACTTGCCCCCGTTTCAAGCGATATTTTACTTAATTAAACACTTTTTGTCGAAAGGAATTACAATTTTAGTAGTTGGGTCCATGTCCCTCATCAGTGCAGTTATGCTAATAAGTGTGTGTTGCAAGGCGCTGTGTGTGTGTGTGTGTGTGTGTGTGTGTGTGTGTGTGTGCGTGTGTGCGCGCGCTGCTTTTGTGTGTGTGTGTGTGTGTGTGTGTGTGTGCGCGCGTGCTGCTTGTGTGCGTGTGAGTGTGCACGAGTGTGTTGGGTTCATTAAAAAAACAAGAGGGCAGCAAACACAGCCACGTCACGAAACAAATGAGGCTCAAGGATGCACCCTTATTTTGCCAGCCACCCCCCGTGTTGAGGCGAGTCACTGATGTTTGCCCCCAAGACACAAACACATATATCGGTTTACGCACAGGGATGGACGGTTGGCAGAACCCACGCCCAATGTCTCCTGATACACTGACATGCTATTATTATTATCAGCAGCAGCATCCGGACCTCCTTTCCCTCCCTAGGGCAGGGTGAGGAGTAGCAACGTCCAGACAGCTCAAGTTTGCACAGTCCAATGGGCCACGCTTCCATTCACTCACCATTCAAGCCCCCGGAATCCTGGCTCTATCTGATACGCCAAAAAACTTTCACCACATTCTGTAGATTCACATAAACGTATCCCATACTGTCAGTCCGAACGCTGTCACGTTAAAAGGGATGCCAAATCCCTGATCATGCACGTATCCTCACAATATTCATCCAGCCAGCTCGATCTCTTGTCAGTCTCCTAATCTCACCGACTTCCATACCTCTTTTTCTCACGCACTCATCCACCATATCCCTCCACCTTCTCCTTGGCCTACCTCGCCTCTTTCCTCCTTCAATTTCGCTCAGATATACCATTTTCACCACTCTGTTGTTATCCATTCTCTCCACATGACCATACCATCTCAGTACACTCTTCGATTCTGGTGTCCACAGACTTCCTCACTCTGCATCTTTCACGATTCACATTAATTCGTATCCTATCCACTCTGCTCTCCACATACATTCCTCAGCAGTCCCATCTCCACTGCTCTCACTCTTGACTTTTCATTTTCAAGCCACACCATCGTCTCACATCCATATGTTAAAATTGGCACTAACGCCCCTTCATGTAAGCCTCGTGCAGCTGCAACACTCATGCCTCTGTATCTTATCAAGGCTTTCATAACACCAGCTACTTTCCTTCCTTAAGTCACTCCACTTTCCATTCTTTTGCACATTTTCCTCTCTTTTCTATTACTGTACCCATGTATTTGAACTCTTTCACCAAGTCCAGTCTCTATCCATTCAATGTAACATCACACTGGGAGTCACCTTCTTTCTCAATAACCGTCACTTTACCCTTTTCTACATTCACTCTCAAAGCACGACGCTCACAGACATCAGCAAAACTCTGCACTAGGCTACCAAGTTCTTGTCCGCTATTTGCAAGTAGCACTGCATCATCGGCATACAACAAATTTGAGATATTCAATTCATCACCATTCATTATCAACGTCATTCCTCTCCCCATTACTAGTGTTTGTTTTTTTCTCTCTCATCACCCCATCCATTTATATATTGAACAACCATGGGAACATCTCACAACCTTGTCACACACCAACACTGATCGTGAACCATTCACTTAGATGCCAATTTACCCTTACACATGCCCCACTACCATTATTATTATTAATATTATCATAATCTTTGCTGTTTGTTTTATGTTATGCTTTCAGGTTTAAATGGACGTAAGCCTGGTGGACTACGGGGTGAAGCTGCGGGGCATTTATATAACCGGGCAGTTCTGTGTCACCATGTGAAGGCGTCCCTCTCAGACACCATGCAATACAATATAATGTAGAAACAGACACTTCAATTTACGTATATATACAATTTAAATATATATCAAAGTGCTACATGCAAAATAAACTGTAAAGGGCGATGTGACAGACAGCTTATACGACCTTAATTTTAGAGATAACGTAGGTTAGTAAAGAACCATATTGATGCTGTAATAATAGTGAGGCGTATGACTAGTGTTATCAGAGAGAGAGAGAGAGAGAGAGAGAGAGAGAGAGAGAGAGAGAGAGAGAGAGAGAGAGAGAGAGAGAGAGAGAGAGAGAGAGGGAAATGCTATCAGAGTAACGACGGTGGATGTTGACAGAGGAGATGTAGATAAGAACTGATAACACCCAAGCCACGTTGTATGATAAAGTGGAGTATCAAAAAAGGAAAAAAAAATCCCACATTGTTTTGAAATTTCAGTGGGAATGTATGAAACGATGACACCTGGACAAGTATTCTTAAAAATGTCTTAAGAACGTGAGATAATAAGGTAGCTGAGATGTGGAGTGGTTACCTCTTACGAGAAACTCCTAAAAATATGAATGGACGTTTAGAATAAGACAAGGATAGCAAAGAAGCAGCTTATTTTACCCCTAGAGTAAGCGATGTATCCTTGTGTGAAGTTTAGCTATCAGTCATGTCTCTCTATCTATCGTCTATCTATTTATCTATAACCAGACGCCTTGATCCTGGAAGGGGTGGGCACAAACCAATGGCCCTAAAGCCACCCTATCCGTTGCCATCAGGATGTCCTCTCTCTAGATTACACCCTCTCTCTCTCTCTCTCTCTCTCTCTCTCTCTCTCTCTCTCTCTCTCTCTCTCTCTCTCTCTCTTGCGCTCTCTCTCTCTCTCTCTCTCTCTCTCTCTCTCTCTCTCTCTCTCTCTCTCTCTCTCTCTCTCTCTCTCTCTCTCTCTCTCTCTCTCTCTCTCTCTCTCTCTCTCTCTCTCTCTCTCTCTCTCTTATACCTCTTCATCCCATCCCTCCATCTGATCCTCTGTCTTCTCCCCCTCATTCAGATACCACCATGATCAATACACTGTAGATATTAACCCAAAAATAAATCCCTAAGGAAGAGGTGCTAGGGAGCTTCTTTAACCGACGAGAATACTGTCCTTACGCAGAATGAAAATGCTTGATGCTAACCATTCCTGATAAAAATAGTAATAATAATAATAACAACAACAACAACAAATAATCTCAGGCAGTGTGTGGTAGAGTTAAAGGTGGTAAGTATGCGGTGGAGATAAATGAAGTTGGTGGTGGATGGGAATGCTAAATAAGTATGTGGAAGAAAAATGTTAAGTAAATGTGGTGGATAGTGAGGTAGGCAAGTATGAGGTGGAAAAATGAGGTAAGGAAGTATGAGGTGGAAAAATGAGGTAAGGAAGGATGAGGTGGAAAAATGAGGTAAGCAAGTATGAGGTGGAAAAATGAGGTAAGGAGGTATGAGGTGGAAAAATGAGGTAAGCAAGTATGAGGAGGAAAAATGAGGTAAGGAAGTATGAGGTGGAAAAATGAGGTAAGCAAGTATGAGGCGGAAAAATGAGGCAAGCAAGTATGAGGAGGAAAAATGGGGAAAGCAAGTATGAGGTGGAGACAGGCGGAAACCTGATCACCAAAGAGTCCGACATTCCCTGGAGACAGTATCAGTTGCGGGTACAGGCACCTCAGGGAAAAGAGGGGAGTGTAAGGCGTAAGTGTAATGTGTAAGGTGTACTGGGTGTTAGGGTGCTGGTGTAAGGGGTAGGGAGTAAGGTGTAAGTGGAGGTGTACGGTGTAAGTGGAGGTGTAATGTGTATGGTGTGCTGGGTGTTGAGCAGTGATGTAAGGTGCAAGTGTAAGACATAAGGCGTAGAGAGTAAGGTGTAAGTGAAGGTGTAAGGTGTAGGGTGGAAGGTGTTGAGTGAAGGTGTAAGTGGAAGGGGGAAGGAGTAGTATCCTTCTTGGGGATCACTGTGGCAAGACGGTAGAAGGAAGGGGGAAGATCTTAACCTGCAAACAACCAATGCATTAAAGATGGATAGAGGTGTTTGTGGTAAGGCACGGAACAAAACAGGTTACACACGCTTCTGGCCACATACATAAGGGTGCTCGTGAGTCATGGCTGGATTGGCTGGTGGGTACCGGTATCTTATGCATGTCACTTCCTTATAGAAAGGATTAAAACAAGGATGGTTATATCGGTTTGTTGTTATTATTGTTAGTTACTACTACTCCTTCTACTACTACTATTTCTACTACTACAACTATTACTACTCTATTACCATTATTATTATCACCTCACACCATCCTCAGGTGGAAAAAGAGGTTTTGATGATGATAACGATGATGATGATGACGATGACGACGACGATTATTACTGTTATGTGTTACGAAATCCCCAAAGCCACATAGAATGCAACCCAGTAAAACGGGAGGTTCAGCTCCCCTTATCACCAGCCTCCCAGCTACCTCAAGAGTGCCGCCCTGCCCGACTTTACCGTCTACATGATGATGATGATGGTGGTGGTCGTGGTAAGTCTCTCTCTCTCTCTCTCTCTCATTATGAGGTAGGAATAAGTGTCCTCGGTTAATGAGTCAAATCAACCCTTCAGTCTAACTGCACTTGACCACCAACTGAGCTGAAAAAGGGTCAGGATTCCATGTCACGTTAAAGGCACAAAACACAAAATCCAGTGAGATGATTCTTTGCTGAAATCACAGCCAGTCAGGTGAAGCCAGGTGCAAAATATCTGGCTTGAGCTACACAAACTCTTGATTAATTCTTTATCTCATTGTCCGTCTTTCAGAAAGGGCAAGGAAAGGAGACTGCAAAAAATTCCCGTGTTTAGTTCGTGGGAAAAAAAAAAAAAAAAAAACTTTCGACAGAGAACTGGTATACTCTGCTTAATCTAACTTGGCGCAGATTTTTTCTCTTTTGCAGCTTATTTCACGCAGGACAGTGGCAGAAAAAGACACTGCTACGGTTCTACATCTTTTTCATAGCGCTTCCTCGTGACTAGCGCTAGATCCAAAGGTTAATCTATTCTTACAACTCAATAATCAATACGGAGATATGGCGGTTTTAAGCCAAGTTAGCGTAAAAAGGGTATAGTATATTTGCTTGAGAAAATGGGGCTGTGAATCGTATGCTTAGTCCTTCAAACACGTAGTGAAATGTAAGCTCACAATTTTTAACGATAAATACTGAAGCACGTGACGAATGAGGAATCAGCCTGCATTTCCTATACTGCTGCTGACTGCACTGTTGTTATGTGGGATGCAAGCTGATCAAACTGTTAACCATACGCGTTTCACAAATATTCACCAAAAATTCCACTACACGAGTTAAATTCACATATACGATTGTTAAGTTTCAAAATTATGTTGGAGAAAAATACAATAGGACCAAAATGTAAGTAGTGATAGCACAGCACACATAGTTAAGTGGTGATAAGTTAGTTCAAGAATGACGCCGCCCCCAGAAAGGTGAGGCTAGGCAAGGCACAACATAACCAAAATACTCTCACAGTCACCCCTGTTTTGTGTTGGTTAGGAGGCTCCCCAGCTGCTCCTTCCCTTACTTACTGATATGACGCCATCGTATTTAATTATGTGTTATACTTACACCATCTGTATATTACTGAGAGACTGGCTAGGACAGTGTATGAGAGAGCGTGAGAGAGAGAGAATCTATTACCACTATGACAAATATCTGGAGGACAATAATGACGTGTTAGATTCTTCTTGTTTACAGACTCTTTAACCTTGGCTGACCTCCTTATCTCTAAAAACACCACGCTTATCTAAATCACCCTAGCTGTCCAAAGGACTAAAGTGTGGAGATGAGCACCGCGGCTGAGCGTCCATGGCGATAACCTTCACCTTTACCTTTTAACACCAGATTTAACAACTCACTAACGCCAAACTATTTTACTCTCCACACAGAATCGGATGTCTACGGGATCTGCAGGTGATTGAGATGTAGTTTTTTTTTTTTTAAGGCCAGTGGTTTAGAAATATATTATTAGAAAGTTTCTATTTTTTTTTACATGCTATTCTGTAGTTCGTTTGATTTCACGTGAGGGGACTGTGCCACTCCCACAACTTAAATACTGTACTAAGTCTAGGTTGCAAGAAATTCAATGAACCTCAGCACTGTTATGAGGTACAAATGAGTTTCCTTCGCTCCTAGCCTTATCTGTTCTCCGTTCTGACTACACCTGGCCATCAAAGGTGTTGAAAGGGGTTAAGAATCTTTAGCAGGTGAGAACAAACATCAGTAAGTCAATGATCCGTATTCTCATCAGTTAAGGAAGCTAACACCTCTTCCTAAGCCATTCTCTTCTGTTTTATTTAAATAAATCTAATATCACCATACTCTTTGCAAACAATAAATCGCTAAGGAAGAAGTGTTAGGGAGCCTCCTTAAGTGATGAGAATACGGACCCGTGTATGCGTGATTCAGCGCATGACGACGGACGAATGTGTGCGATGCAGCCCCGTCGCTTGACCTATTCAACATGTCCTTTTTTCCCTTTGCTCTCGCCACCTCATATCAATTATAATCAACTTGGACTTTGCGAACTAGAGGACTTAAATACACTCTACATAACCCCCTTCAGTACGGGAATCCATTTTCTGAGGAGACTGATTTCCCACGCTTAGAAATGAATGAAACAGAGAACGAAAGAGAATGTGGTCCTGGGCGGAAGATTGTCCTATTAACTGTATTTACATGAATTGTGGGGGAAGTGGTGCCGTCATGTCAGGGCGTTATGTGTAAAATAAACAGCTAAAGAGAGAAGCTGTTACAAGCCTCCTGTGCCATCTAGAATACGTCCCAAGGAACGAAACAAACTACAATCTTGCGTGGGAGATGTCCAATTATGAGCGTTTACATGAATTGTGGAGGAAGTGGTGCCATCTGGTGAAGCACGCAGGGTGTGGCACTCAGTTCATCTACCGACCACGGCACTGTGCCAGACGGGGCAAAGGGGAAGGACAGGAGGACGGGGGGGGGGGGGGTGGAGAATAGAGAGAGTAAGAGGGAGGAGAAAAAGAGGGAGGGAAGGCGGAGGTGGAGTGGGAAAAATATATATTGTTAACTATACATTAAAATCTATCACAGTTTATTTCACACACTCTACCTTCTAGAGCAACCCCTTCACTACACACCAGCCTCATATTCCCCCTCTCACTCTCTCATGGGAGAGGAGTAAAAGGAGGACATGAGAGAAGAAGGAGGGAGGAAGGGAGAGAGGGAAAAGGGAGGATGGACTGCATGAGAAGATGAAGGATAAGAAACTAGAAGAGGAAGAGGAGAGAAGGGAGGGATCAGGGAAGAGGAAGGGAGGGAGTAAAAAGCAGGGTGGGAAAGAGGGGAAGAGAAATGTATGATGGGAGTGCAGGAGAAATGGAGAAAAGTAATAACTGAAGAGAGAGTGTACAAAGGAGTGCAAGGGAAGGTTCGGAGATAAAGGGACAGGAAAAAGAGAGAAAAAAGAGAGGGAGGAGAGGGGACGGTGGGAGGGAAATAGGGGAAAGGGAGGGAGATAGCAGAAGGGTGTAAGTGTGAAGAAAGAAATGATGACAGAGAGCGAGACAAAATGAACGAGAGAGAGAGAGAGAGAGAGAGAGAGAGAGAGAGAGAGAGAGAGAGGCCATTAGGACGCAGGAAGTAAGGGAAGATGTAATGAGGGGTTGAGAGTGACGTAGGAGACAGAGTTAACAAAAGGCGTCACGCTATTGCAACACTTCGTCACGTCTGTACTTGGTAGTAGAGTGCCGGGTTGATAATAATAATATCATAAAAATAGTAATAATAATTGGTCTATCCTAAATTGAACAGCATCGTCTGGTGGTAGCTACACTCATTTCACGTTAAGATGGTCCAGGTTTATGTCCTTTTTTTAAGCTAATTTCACGAAGCTATGTGGCACAATAAAACAATATTATGACTCTACATCGTTTTCATACCACTTCTTCGTGACTAGCACTACATTGTAATGTTAATCTGTTGGTACGACTCAGCATTCAAGACGGAAAGAGAAATTATGGACCATCAGAGTAAAAATGGTATGGAGTGAAAATACAGAATATGATCGGAGTGAAGGGATTAACAGTAGGCTATGTCACCTTACTGAAGGGGTTTAATCTCTCTCTTAATAGCCAGACGCCTCAGTCTCGTAAGGGGTGGCCACAAACATCCCCCACCATTTTGATGCCCTCGACCCAGGGTACATCCCCTTCTCTCATATAGCTCTCAGCTCCATCCCTCCATCTCATCCTCGATCTCCCACTTCCTCTCAGCTTAATAATGGCTGTAATTGCTGTAGTTGTGGCGGACGTGATCACTGTAACGTAGTTTGAATTCCGTTGTTGGGTACGGACTTGCCGCGTAGGCTCTGTAAGGCGGCTAGAAGCCTACATAACACTAAGAAACGCTGAGGATTGTAACCTCACACACACACACACACACACACACACACACACACACACACACACACTC
>JAGKTI010004465.1:14323-33981 GCA_018397915.1 Birgus latro
AACACACACACACACACACACACACACACACACACACACACACACACACACACACACACACACACACACACACACACACACACACACACACACACACACACACACACACACACACACACACACACACACACACACACACACACACACACACACACACACACACATTCTATTCTGTTCACTAAGTAGGTAAAAAAAAAAAAGTCGACTTCCGTGCTATACAAAGAGATTAATACTAGAAATGATGCTAGTCACGAAGAAGTACTAAGAAATGGATGTACAGACAGTACGAGTACTGTTTAATTCTGTCAATGAACTACGGAAAGTAACTGCCGGAAGTAGAAAATTTCCACCTAGTTAAAGTGTATAAACTGCGGATCAGTTGTTGTAAAGGACTCTAATTCACATTATAACAGGTCATTACACTGAAAGCGGTGGAAATGAGTTATCTGATGGGACCACGTGGAGTTACACGTACATGGAGAGACACATAAATGAGGAAAGGAAGGAGCGTTGTGGTGTTTTTTTTTTATTTAATGCATGGAAGAAGGAACCAAAGGCCACGGGCCTGCATACTGTTCCTTCCAAGAAAAAACAAAAACAGTACAAAAGAGAGCCAAATTCAAGATCCGTTCAATTCGAGATGCCTGGACACACTGCGTTTGAAAGACTGGAGATCATAGGAAGTAGGAAATACAGACAGAGGAAGACAGTTCCAGAGTTGACCAGTTGCATAAATAAAAGACTGGGAGTAACGGTTAACTCTTGCATTAGAGAGTTGGACAGAAAAGGGATGAGAGTTTGTTGCTAGACGGGTACTACGTGCCCGTCGTAGAGGTGGAGGGATGCAAGCAGACAGTTCAGAGGAACAGTGACCATTGAAGTAGCGATAGAAGAGAGATAAAGATGCAACAGTGCGGCGAAGAGACAATGGTTGAAGGGAATCAGTAAGAGGAGGAGAGTTAATGAGACGAAAAGCCTTTGACTCCACCCTATTGAGAAGAGCTGCATGTGGAGAGCCTCCCCACACATGAGAGTTGTACTCCATACACGGGCGAATAAAACCCGTGTACAAGGTCAACAACTGTGCAGGGGTAAAGAAAGTACGGAATCGGCTTAGCACACCTAATCTCTTGGAAGCAGATTTCACAAGAGATGTAATATGTTCTTTCCAAGACAAATCCTGAGAGAATGAAACCCCAAGCATGTTCAAGGATGATGCAGGACATAACTGTTCATTATTAAACATTAGTGGGTAATCCTGAGGAAGATTTTGTCGGGTTGATAAGTGTAAAAACTGAGTTTTTGATGCATTGAAAATAACAAGATTATTTTTACCCCAGTCAGAGATACGAGCCAAATCAGACATTAGGTGTGCCATAGCCTCATCCCTCTTTTGTTGAAGCAACTGCTGAGATGGACGTTGCGGGAACCGAATGGAAAGGTGAAGGGTGGAATCATCAGCATATGAGTGGATAGGGTTAGATGTACAGCTTAGAAGGTCATTGATGAATAAAAGGAAGAGAGTAGGTGATAGGACAGAACCCTGAGGAACACCACTGTTGATAGGTCTAGGAGAGGAACGATGGCCGTCTACAACAGCAGCTATAGAACGACCAGAAAGGAAGCTAGAGATGAAGGCACTGATAGAAGGATAGAAACCGTAGGAGGGCAGTTTGGAAATTAAAGATTTATGCCAGACTCGATCGAAAGCCTTTGAGATGTCAAGTGCTATGACAAAGCTTTCGCCAAAGTCCCGAAGGGAGGATGACCAAGAGTCTGAAAGGCAGGTGAGAAGATCGCCAGTGGAGCGTCCCTGACGGAACCCATACTGACGATCAGAAAGAAGGCTGTGACAGGAAAGGTGCTTTAAAATTTTTCTGTTAAGAATTGACTCGAAAACTTTTGATACGCAGGATGTTAAAGCAATTGGACGATAGTTAGAGGGTTGGGAATGGTCACCCTTCTTTGGGACTGGCTGAATGAGAGCAAACTTCCAGCAAGAAGGAAAGGTACAAGTTGAGAGACAAAGGCGAAAGAGTTTACCTAGGCAGGGTGTAAGCACAGAAGCACAGTTTTTGAGGACAACAGGAGGGACTCCATCAGGACCGTATGCCTTTTTAGTATTGAGGCCAGTAATGGCAGAGAACACATCAGCTGAAGAAATTTTAATGTCAGACAATAGGAAGTCAGAGGGGGGAAGTGATGGAGGAATAGCACCGGAATCGTCTAAGGTGGAATTGGAGGAGAAAGTCTGAGCAAAGAGATCTGCTTTATCAGTAGAAGAAATAGCTACAGAGCCATCAGAGTAGAAAAGAGGAGGGAAGGATGATGAGGTAAAGTTGTTAGAAAGGTTTTTGGCAAGGTGCCAGAAGGAGCGAGAAGAGTTCGAGTTGGAGAGTTGGGAACATTTAGCACGGATAAAATTGTTTTTAGCAGAGCGAAGAACAGACTTAGCACGATTCCGGGCAGAAATATATAAAAGGTGTGATTCAGGGGTGGGTTGGCTCCGGTACCTCTTATAGGCCCTCTCCTTGTTGCGGACAGCATTAGAACAAGCGTGATTAAACCAAGGCTTTCTTGCATTAGTCAGAGGATATGAGAAAGGAATGTATGCTTCCATGCCTGAGAGAATAACCTCCGTAACGCGCAAGGCACACTCAGATGGCTCCCGGCCATGGAAGCAATAATCATTCCATGGAAAATCAAAGAAGTACTGCCTGAGGGCCTCCCAATCTGCAGCTC
This sequence comes from Birgus latro, assembly GCA_018397915.1. Classification (NCBI taxonomy): domain Eukaryota; kingdom Metazoa; phylum Arthropoda; class Malacostraca; order Decapoda; family Coenobitidae; genus Birgus; species Birgus latro. The sequence goes on from JAGKTI010004465.1 coordinate 17,066, forward strand.
CAAAGTGCCACAGGTGGCGTTTCTTTGGAGGGTCCACAGGCCGTACTGGAGCGATTGGACATGTTAAGGTAATAAGATTGTGATCGGAGGAGCCCAACGGAGAGAAAAGATGAACAGTGTAAGCAGAAGGATTAGTTGTTAGGAAAAGGTCAAGTATGTTGGAACTCTCTCCAAGGCGGTCAGGGATACGGGTAGGGTGCTGTACAAGCTGCTCTAGGTCATTAAGGATAGAAAAGATNTATATAATGTCCCAGTTAATTTTGTGCTTACAAGGTAGTGAGTACTATTGTCACTCTTCTACTTTCGCATTCTCCTATAAAATTTTCATGTCAGCTTTCCTATATTTTCCTGCTGATTTTGGCTGGAGGGTTTGGTGATGGTGGTGGTGGTGTGTGTGTGGGGGGGGGGGGGGGGTGAAGGGAGCCTTTTTCGCCATCCTTGCCTTACTAGAGTAGGTTATTCACAGTGGAATCGCCTAGCATGAACCAGCCGACCTACAGGAACGATCCTTTCTTGTACACATATATAGTAGAGCCGTAGCATATCCTTACTATCACTGATCTATGTGAAACAAGATGAAACAAGAAGCACGGTATTCTCGTGCGGTTAGGAAACACCTTTTCCTTAAAGTTTATTTCCGCCTCTGCTCCGTTACCATATTCTTGTGTTACTCATGCAATCCATGACATTAAAAAGATATAAGCAAATATAAAAAAAAAAAGATATTAAGGGCAAGTTTCGAAAATAAATAATTAAGGAGCTACTAATAAGGCCGTTTTACTGGGCCATGGTTACCCGACAACTCGGGCCTGGGTCAACACTGACGGATGTAAGCCCACCTTTCCTGATTAATGACAGGATTCAGTCACAGCCAATATGGACAAATTTACCCGTTGGAAAAAAGAAAAAAATCAGCCCAACTCAATCCAAACAACCTATCAGTACTGACCTGGAATGAAGTGCTTCCGTTTAACGATGCTCGGCCACTGGGACATCCTGTTGCAGATCAGCTCTTAATTCTTACCAATGTGCACATCACTCAATTAAGTACAGTTAATTAAGCAGTGGTCTATTATACCCCTTTCACTCTGAGTCTATAATTTCCATCTCTCCATCTTAGACTATTGAGTTTAACGCGATATTAACAGTAGTACATGGTTCTAGCCACAAAGATGTGCTACGAAGATGGAGCCTTAGCTTTGTCTTCTTGCCACTGGACTAGGTGAAATGAGCTGCGAGAGGACGAAAACCTAGATCAAGTTAAGGCGAAAGCACTATATACACGTTAATGAAGCTGGCTGCCTGCACAGAACACTGTAAACCTTACAATTTCTCAATGAGCAACCGCGATAAGTTACCACTGTCGTCTACAAATGACCCAAGTGCCCGCGCAATGCTTCGAGCAATAAAAACAGAGTAATCTGCAAAAATGGTTCATAAAACCGATTAAAAACAAAAGACGATCGAAAACGAAGTCAGTTCCCAAACATGCAGTATCGAATCTGACGTCGGTGGTCGGTTAAATCATCTATAAATCTGTGGCCTCGTAACGGAGACGCGGGAAACATGCACGAATAAAGTAATGCACATATTGCAAAGTTATCTCTTCCCAACACCTTCCCTCCTGTTCCAGTCCCTATCTTCCTGTTTGAGTAGGTTCTTCATGTGACGGCTCGGGTTTTAAATATATTGAGAAATTACATTAGGTGGGTCACGTGTAATACGGAAATACGCGGCATGTCATACTCCAGAGTGCATTGGTTACCTCTACAGTCCCTGAATCAGCTCCCACTAAACTGAAGCACCTTGGTTCTCGCCAAACAAATATCTCTAATTCAGCTCAGTTGATGGCCAATTGTAGACAGCCTGGCGATTTAATTAGCAACAAAGGAGTCTCACTCCCCATATTTAGTACTCAGTCCCAGCTCGGACGAAAATAACCCGGCTACTGTATCCGGAAATCACCCCTTTGTCATTCCAACTACAAATATTATCTGATGCGAATCTAAGAAGAAGAAGAACAATAGGTACCTAGTGCCAAAATCCAGCACAAAGCCAGATCATCGGCTACAAGTTATGTATGCTGGTCGGGCCGGAAATACAGACACGGCATTGTGAAGAAATTGGGTCAATGGAAAAAGTATATCATATCACAGATGGGGTTAGTGACGTCAGGAACGGAGCTAGATGTCGGAAAGAAGACCAATAGAGGTAAGGAAGGACATGATATTATGACAGGAAAAATATGATGATTCTCGGAGAAAATCTGAAAGGAGGGGAGGACGCTGGAGGGAAGACAAAAAAGGAAAGGAAATACGTCGCTGTACAGTGTAAAGAGGACAGTCGAGGAAAATATGACGTATAGAGAGAATGGTATTGCAATGCGTACAGAGGGGAGGGGGACCACCAGACATCAAATATGAGTGGGTAAGTCTAGTATGACCAATTCTAAGACGAGCTAAAGCAGTCTCCCATCTCCTATTACGGTGGTAAGGGGTTAGCCAAGGAGAAATAGATGGTTTAACAACACGTAGTTTATTATTAGTGATAGAGTCCCAGCAAGACTGCCACCGGTGCTGAAGGAAGGAAGTTAGGGCAGGAAGAAAATCAGAGACTGGAATGAGGAAGGAAGGAGAGGCATCTTTGGCAACAGCCATGCGAGCCAACTGATCAGCCCACATGTCCTGGAACCCAACAGAACTGGACTGTTTTATGACGAGAGGAGATACGGAACAACCATTCCAAGATACGAAGGACTAAAGGATGAGAAGCAGAAGGTGACTGAAGAAGGGATAGCGCACTATATGAATCAGAGAATATTACAAATGAGGGAGAGGAGGTACGACAAATATACCGCAACGCAAACCAGAGGGCATATAACTCTGCTGTTAGAACACTTGCATAGGTAGGAAGACTAAAATGATAAAAGGTGTCAGGAAAGAGGATCGCGAAGCCAACACCCTCCGGGGTTTTTGAACCATCAGTGTATATAGGAACTGCAGAGGAATGGCGGGAGAGATGGTCAGAAAACCGAGCATGGAGAATGAATGAAGAAGAATTGGACTTGGAATGGGGGAAAATGGAAGAACAAATGTGAGGTCGCGGAAGTAGCCAGGGGGGAAAAAGACATGCGCGGTAAGAAAAAACATTACTAATAGCAAAAGAAGAATGCGAGAGGAGAGTACGAGCTCGAATTGCAAAAGGTGGTCTGGTTCTGGGATTGGAAACCATGTCTAAGTTAGGAGCGGGAGGAAGCAGAGAAGGAGTATGAGGAAAACAGTGCAACTTAGCATAAGTACGAAGAGAAAGTAGAGCACGACGGCGGAAAAGTGATGGAACTCCTGATTCAGCATACAGACTCTCAACTGGGGAGGATTTAAAAGCGCCAAGTGCCAGACGGAGACCGTGATGATGCACAGAATCAAGTTGTTGGAGGACGGTGTCTGAAGCGGAAGAATAAACTTGGCAAGCATAATCAAGTTTGGAGAGAACGAGAACAATATGGAGCCGAAGGAGAGTAGCCCGATCAGCACCCCACGACACATGAGACAAAGTTTGTAAGAGACGGAGGCGTTGCAAGGCTGAGATTTTCAAGGAGGCAATATGATCCTTCCAAGTGAGACGGGAATCGAAAAGAAGGCCAAGAAAGGAAGCAGAGGTTTTGTACAGGAGAGGAGAGCCATAGAGAAAAAGAGGTGGTTGGGAAATAAGATGTGAGCGAGTAAAAGTAATAGCATGAGACTTAAGAGGAGAGAACCGAAAGCCATGAGAAGTAGCCCATTCTGAGGCAGCAGAAACCGCACGTTGAATAAGAGCACCAAGGGCAGAGATGTCAGAATTTGAGGCATATATTGCAAAATCATCTACATATAAAGAAGAGCGGACACCAACTGGGAGGCAGGATACAATCTCATTAATTGCCAATAAAAAGAGAGTGGTGCTAAGAACACTGCCTTCATATTGTGGGAGGGGATCTGAATAAGTATACTGAACACAGACTCTAAAGAAACGGGATGATAGAAAATTCTTTAAGAAAACCCCAAGGTTACCATCAATCCCACAAGATCGAACTGTGCGTAAAATATGATAGCGCCAAGCTGTGTCATAAGCCTTCTCAAGGTCAAAGAACACTGCGATCACAGATTGCCGAGTGACAAAAGCTGAGCGGATATATGTCTCCAGATTTAGGAGGGGAGTTAAGGTACCGCGAGCTTTACGAAAGCCAAACTGTGAAGGGGACAAAAGTTGTTTGGATTCTAGGAGCCACATAAGACGATGATTTATCATACGCTCGAACAATTTGCAAAGACAACTGGTAAGAGCAATGGGGCGATAATCTTGAGGGGCATGGCCTTGCTTTCCTGGCTTAAGAAATGGAAGAATGACAGCATTACGAAAAGAGGGAGGAAAGACACCCTCTGTCCAGATACGATTATATATATTTAATAATAGGGCCAGGGCCTGGGGGGAAAGGTGACGGAGCATATTATAGTGTATGCCATCAGGACCCTCGCAAGTGTTCTTACAAAGACGAAGGGCTGAGGACAATTCATGGAGAGTGAAAGGCGCATTATACGACTGACTAGACGACAGCTGGAAGACAACTGGCGTACATTCAGTGGCAGTTTTAAGGGCATGGAATTCAGGTGAGAGATGAGAACCGTTACTAACATTACTAAAATGAAGACCTAAGCCATTAGCAACTAAACGAGCATCTGCGACTGATTCCCCATCCAGATGGAGGACAGGGGAAGGCATGGGAAGATGTTTACCGGCTATTTTGCGTATACGTTTCCAAACGGAAGCAATGGGTGTATTTGAAGTAATGGTGGAAACGTATAATCTCCAGCTATGGCGTTTAGCCCGTTTAACTGTCCTACGAAGAGAAGCGCGGGCCTTTTTAAACATTAGAAGTGCACTCTGTTCATACTGGGTGTTGCGTTTACGTAGGTAGCTCTTCCAACGTGCACGTTTAACACGGAGAGCCACAGTACAATCCGAATTCCACCAAGGTACACACTTAGAAGCAAAAGGACGGGACGACCTAGGAATCGCAGTCAAAGCTGCACTTAGAACTAACACATTAAAATAGGTGAGCATGTCTAAAACAGTAGAGAAGGAAGAAGGAGGTACAGAAGGAATAGTTAGAGAAGTAAATGACGGCCAGTCAGCTTTCGGAAAACACCATCGAGGGGGTCTAATTACGGGACAATATGTAGTTAGAGTAAGTTTGATAGGAAAGTGATCACTATATACAATATTAGAAAGAACAGCCCAGTGGAAATCTAAAGAAAGGGAAGGGGAGCACAGGGAGAGATCTAGACAGGAGAAGGTATGAGTTGTAGCGTCAAAATGTGTTGAAGCTCCTGTATTCAATAAGGATAAATCTGCGTTAAAAATAAAAGACTCAAGGCGACGGCCACGCGAATTAGTAACGTCATCGCCCCATAAAACATGGCGACAGTTAAAATCCCCCAGCAATAAAACTGGGGTGGGTAGTTGGGGTAATAAAAGAGATAAGGCAGAGAGGTCAAGAGGCTGGGAGGGAGAGAAATAAACCGAAACCACCGTAATCCAACGTCCAAGAAACACACGAATAAAATGACATGGGACGGTGGTGTTAATGGACAGACGTTCAAGAGGAACTGTATGGTGGACTAAGATAGCTGTAACAGAAAGAGAAGCAGGAGAGAACAAGAAACAATAGTCAGGTATAGGTACCGGAGGGGAAGATAAACGGGGTTCTTGTAAGCAAACTAAAGAAGGACAGTGAACCGAAAGAAGATAGCGGAGGTCATTGCGATGGGCTGTAAAACTTCGTATGTTCCATTGTAAAATAGACATGTTAAAAAACCAAAGAAAGTAAAACCCAACAGGAAAGCAGAGTTTAGGTAAAAGGAAATTAATACTAATAATAAACTATAGTACACAGGAAGTAAAATATAATAAACAGGAAGTAAAATATAATCCATAGGAAGTAAAATATATGACATAGGAAGTAAAAAATATGACATAGGAATTAAAATACAATACAGAATAATAACATATATTACCGAGTCGTTACGATAGTAGGGATAAGAATAGAAGGTGAAATTGGTGGATGGGCAGAATGGTCTCTATAGCCTGGAGGCATGGGGAGAGACAAAGGGGAAGGAGTACTGTGAGAAGTGGAAGAGGAGTGGGGCAAAGAGGAGGAAGGGATAGAAGGAGAAGGAGAGGGAGAGGAAGGAGGGAGAGGAGTGGAAGGGAGGTCAGGAGGTACAGGATGAATTTCAACAGAGAGAATGGAAGGAGAGGATACAGCATTGGCTACTGAATTTGGCATGGAAGTTAAAATATAATCCATAATCTTGGGAATAGTTTCACTGTCGTCATCGCCTGAGGGTTTGGTGTGGGCGGTCCGGGGATGTGACTGGAGAGATTGCTGTGATACAGGTTTTGACGAGGCAGTGTGTGTCGATCGGGAGGGGCGGGAATTTGTTGCCCGGACTTTACGTGCTGGAGGAGGAGGAGGATGGGCAGGACAGGCCTTAGAGTCTGATGCGGTGGACAAACTGCGTTTACTATTAGAGGAGGGTGGGGGTCGAGTGTTGCGTTGGGCCAGGGGCGCCAAACGGCGGGTCTGAGTAACAGAAGTGGAGGAGTGAGAGGAGGGACGAAGTTGTGAACAGGGGGAAGGACAAGGAGAAGGAACAGGTAAAGAAGGAGCTGGAGAGGAGGTAGGGGTAGAGGAATCTAAAACAGAGAAAGAATTAGAGATAGGAACAAGAGGAGTCTGTACGGGAAGGTCTGAGGTAGAGGGGGGGTGCAGCTGAGAGGAGGAAGAGGTAGAAACAAGAGTACTGGGAGGAAGAGAAGGAGAGACTGAAGTCACAGGTGTAGAGACTGAAGTCACAGGTGTAGAGACAGAGTGAGAGGTGAGAAGACGAGAGGAGAGAGGAGAGGAAGGGGGGGCAGTAGATACAGAGACAGGTGCAGAAGGGGAAGTAGTAGTAGTACTGAGACTGGAAGTTACTATGGCAGAAGGACGGGCTACACGTGCGTAGGTAACGTTAGGATGGTGACCGAGGTTGCGAGCTCTGCGACGAGCCTCACTAAGGGAAAGGCCAGTTTTCCAACGGATAGCAGATACTTCCGATTCAAAAAGGTAGACGGGACATTGTCGGTGGGTGGCAGAATGGCTACCACGACAGTTAGGGCAGCAGCGGATGGTGGTAACACAGTCTGAAGAGGCATGGCTGGCCAGTGCACAGTTGGCACAGACTGCAGATGAGCGGCAGTATTTGGCGGGGTGGCCAAAGCGCCAACAAGATGTGCACTGGCGAGGAGGCGGAATATACTGGCGTACTTGGAGGACAGTGCCCCCAATAATAACTGTGGACGGTAAGTCACGAGAAGCAAAGACTATTTTAACAATATTGGCCGGTTCTTGTCGGCGTCCGAGAGGAGGAATTGTATAACAATGTACTGAACGGATTGGGTGATGCTGTTCTGAGAGGATTAGCTCTATGTCTGTGGAGCATTCTGCGAAAGGCCTCTGGCCGAAGGACATTGATGACGGTAAACGGACAGTGCCAGTGGACGAATTAAGTTGAATATCTGGGGACACAGAGATGGGTTGACCTGAGCTGTTGACTAGTGATGCCACCTTCTCGGCTTGGGCGGCATTGTGAACGACAAGGAGGCGGGAACCATTCGGACGAGCCGAGAAGGTGACATCCCCGCCTACCTGTCGAAGTAGAGAGAGGTGGAGCGAGAGGTCATCAGATGCATCGAGGATATTAAAAAATTTAGACCATGTCTGTGTATCGAACAGAGAGGAAGTGAGGGAAGGGGCTGGCACATACGAAGAAGGACGAGGTCTGGAGAGAGAGGTAGAGGACATAGAAGCAACAGAGACAGGAAGTGAAGGAGGAAGGTAAGGATGAAGTGTGATAATAGTAGAGGGGCTAATTGAGGTAGACAGAACAGAAGCTGGAGGAGTGGAAGACACAGTAGGTACGGCGGATGGCGTGTTCATTGTAACTGAACTTTTAGGAGGAGGGGAAGAAGTCGAGGCCACGGTCAAAAGCGAGTCCTGGGTCGTCACCGTAATCGAGCCAGTAGTAGTAGTAGTAGTACTCATAAAATGTAATTGGTAGTTTTCACCACCCCACCCCCCACCCACCACGGAGCCCAACTAGGGGAGGCTGATGTTGGGTCAAACTCACCCAACAGCCTCAGGGATAGCGGAAGAGGTATACGCAGACACTGTTTGGTGTGAAGTGGCAGCCGCGGACCAATACGGTGCCCACCAAACAGTGCCCACTTAACCCTAGCCGAGGTTGACTGGGTCAACACAGGGCCAGCCGATTTGCCCAGCGGGGCCACACTGGACCGCCCGTCTTACCCCAACCCCGCTACCAAAGGAGCGTATTGTCCACCACAGAGAACTACACCCTGCCCCATGGTGAACTCAACTCCCAGATAGAGGGGCGCAGGGAATACACGGGACGCCACGCACGGCAAACACGTGGGGAGGAGACAGTCTCACCCAAGATGACAAAAGGGGCGTAGACTGGAACATCACCAGTAGACCTCCACTACCTGGCGATGACAGGGAAAAAGGGGAAAAAAAAAAAAAAGAAGAATAGAATAAGGAAAAGGGCCTCGCAAAATTAGTTGAGGCAGCGACAGGGACCCAAGGAGGGGGGGGGAGAGGCAAGAAACCCCACCATAGGTCCCCACTCATCAAGACCCAATCGATGTCTCCGAAGCCCCCCCACGACAACAACGAGCGAGGAAACGGGGGGGGGGGATGCGAATCTAAGATCACATGAAAAGTTAAACGACACCCAAGTTTCATTACCCCCCCCCACACAAGCTGAAGGATGGGTAAAGCAGGCCAAACATTGAAAGATAAATTAAGGAAGGTCATCAGCACCTTCACCTGGTTCTTTTCCCCACCAAATGACTTTTTCTTTGTACTGCAGTTAATTTTTCATGCTTCCATATTACTTTATTTTCAAGTTAAAGTGGAATAATGAAGAACTAGCACCAAGACAGTCGTGGGAGTGAAAGGGTTAACGAAGACTGTATCTTTTAGATTAGAAGTCTACCCAAAACCGAAAGAAATTATCTTCTGATACGTTTCGTTTTTGAAGGCTGCAACATGCTTGCATGCGTCGGCCTTTTTGGATTGGAGCGTGTAGCATTTTATGACCGGATGCCCTTCCTGATGTCTACCAATGACCCTTGGGTGGATTCGATCCTCCGACCCTACGGCCAGAGCGGAGCGCTCTAACCCACTGGATTATTGCACTGAAAGTTAAATCTGAACTACAGTGAACCTCATCAGTAGTCAGTACAATAAGAATTACACCACCATCATTAGAAATCTTAAATCTGAAGTTTGGAAGAGTTGGAGGGATGGGGTGAAGGTATAGGAGGGGGTTAGGAGAAATACGACAGCCTGATGGAGGGTAAAGGAGATAATTCATTTGTGGCTAACCCTTTCAGAATCAAGATAAAGACTGGTACTTTACTCTTGCCATCTTATGACGATTTTATTCTCCTTTCCAATTGTTCTATTTTATTCTCCTTTCCAATTGTTCTATTTTATTCTCCTTTCCGATTGTTCTAGAATTAATAGGTTAGACATGGCCTTCAATATACAGTACTAAAATTGCCTGGTAGATGCAAAAGTAAACTATGCACCATCAGGGAGAAGGTTGAAATTCAAACCTTACACTAGGTAATAAATACTTCACTTGCCTGGTCTTTTAATGGGAGAGTTCTGTTCAAGATGTGTACCATTAACAAGCTAAGCCCGAAGATCGGACAAAATTTGTATCAGAATTCACCTTCAGACTTGACCAAAATTTTTATCTGCTGTCACCTAAAATCTGAAAATATGAACCTGCTAACATTAACTACTAAACACTGCACAGGGCAAAATATAACCTTAAAATGCTCAATGCTGGCAAACATCATAATAATCATCACCCTGACCTTCCCACCTAAAGATGAGATGAAGCAGAATCCAGTAACAGAGATGGTGAGAAAGTGAGAAGTATCAACACCATGCCTACTGAAATGGACCAATCATTCACACACTGCTCAAGCTCCAAGAACCTCAGTAATTAAAAACTAAACAAACCCTGCACTTGGCAGAATATTTCCTTAAAATGGTCAATGCTGCCAGATTCCTGAAGTAATAATACACATATAATAAACTTTAAAATACAAAACTAAATATTAAGTCAAAGCATAATAACCAATTACAAAACTAAAAGTCGACACAACCTAATACTTCTATAGTACAACTCAGAACTTTTTAAGGAAAGCCCATTCCTTCTTCCCTTTTTGTAGTACTGGCAGCCATTACCATCAAGGAAACTAGCATGATGCTATCTAAACACATTCTAAAACAGACTTTTGGACTATGATTGGGGCCTTGACAAAACTTCAAATGCAAAATAGGTGTTAATTCATCAGCAAACAAATTACAAAACAACTTGAAAGTGAAATAAACTTTAAATGAAGACCCATATGGACGTGACAAGCTATGTACTATACTGCACTTACACAACTCATAAGTATGCACAACTGAACCTGCAACAGAATCAAGTAATTATCTGTATTCAGTACCTTATGTGGATGAAAACATACATGATATATAAACTATATCAGAACAATGATATCATCACAATTAAATGCCACCACCAATCTCATTTAGCTGTGAAGTGGGCCTCTTGGGTGTTGTTGTTGTGACCTTCAGCTCATTTGATGTGAGACCCCTGTACTGTACTGCAAGATGAAGTTGCCCTTTTGCAGTTCAGCATTCTCCTTTGGAGGGAGCTGAGGGACATTTGCATAACCAGGCAACAGAGCTGCCCAGTTATACTGGTACCACCAGATGAAGGTGCCTCAAGCCAAACAGTCTGTTGGTAGCAAAATTAAAACAAAACCCATCATCATAATGCAAGGGTTAACAACTTGGAATGAACACATCACAGGAGACAGGCTATCTGTATGATTAAAAATAGTAGATTAACAGGGACATTTTATTGCAGAACAGCAGAAGGAAGAAGTGAGGGGCCCCATCTTAAATCAGTTTTAATTTTTTTCTTTCTCAGATCAGTGTCAAAACCTGATGGAAAGTTAAACTGTTGAAATTTGTTAAAGTTGAACAGTTAATTTGCAGGTCGAATGGGGAGGGGGGGGGGGGGGGGATGGAAACAAAAAATCATAAACCAATGGAAATCTCCTTTACTTCCATTCCAACACTGGTACAGACGATTCCCTTGGACTCTCTCAAAAGATCCATCTTAGTGAATACAACCTCCCATCAACTTCCCTCTGGGCTAAGGCAACCACCTCTTGAACACAATAACCCTTAAAGTGTACAGTACAGGCAGACATAATAATCTCAGACAAACTCTCTCTCTTTTAACAAATCTTATGTGGACGTTGTGTTATCGACGGTACCGTAGATCAAAATTAGGGGGGTGGTAAGGAAAACAACTCTAGCAGAGCAAAACAAAAAAATAAATAAAAATCCCCGTCGCTGTTACCAAAATTCATGAAAAAAAAAAAAGTGAATAGGGTCTTTCATACCTTAAAATAAAAACAAACTCTAATGGTCAACAATAATAAATGCATAGCACTTACTTCCTGACCATCATCAGTCATAAACAAATACACTCTGCATAGATATACAGTATAACAAATGCCTTCAACAACATCATAGTAAAAAAGGGTCTTAATAAACTTCTAATTCAAATACCCTTGATTAAAACATGGCATGCACTTTCAATAATTCATAGTATCCCAGAAGACTACAACAATATATTTGAGAATTTTTTTTTACTATAATCTTTAGAATATATCACTATGTTAATGAATATTTACTATACACTTTTGAATATATAATTGCATTTTTTTTAACTATACACTTTAGAAAATATAATGATCATAAAACCTTGTCATCTGCAACTACAAGATGGGTAAATGTCACATTTACTTTCTTTGCGTCAAGATAAAATTCTTCTCAACACAGAATTCTAACAATTGTTTTGGCAAGACTTAATTGTGTAAACATTACCCACTCATTATGCAGGAGACCACCCTATGACTGCTAGAATTTCCTTCAACTGAACAGAAATCCATTGCCTGGTGTGGGCCTAAATAAATTCCTTAGTTCATTAACAGCTGAGAAAAGGCAACTTGAGACTGAAGTTTTGGCAGCCGAGGATTTCTCTCAGTTGAACAAAATGTCTCGTTATACAGTAAGTCCTTGCTATGTGATTCTCCCTTTCTTTTTGTTTCACCTACTAAGTACACAGTAACTTGGGCAAAATTGCCAATCAAAGCTCCTTGTTACCACTGAACCTGATTTGCTAGTTCCCCAAATTACAGTACCAGATGTAGGGAAAAGCTAGTGATATTTTGGAACACATTTATCAATCTATCATTTATCAAATATTATGTTCTTGCTCCACTGGGAGTGTACAGGCCCAGAGCTGCTACTCAGTCCAGACACTTAAGGCAAGAGAGGTAAGTTGCTCACCCCTCAGCAGTATTTTGTGAGCAATAAACCCCAACCATCCCTTACATGTAAATCCTTATGGGCCCCATCCAGTTGGAGCACTTTCTGACCAGAGGATCAGACTATCTCAACTACATACACAGAGGACTTACTGTACCCAAAAGCACACACACCAGCAGAAGGGTTACACAACTTTTTATTAATGCCCTGGCAGCAGTGATCGCAAAAGAGTGGATAATGTAAGGAGGGGGGAGGTTTGGTTGTGGCAGGTAGTCAGGGAGTTAAAAACTGACTGCCTGCTACAACGAAGGCCAATATATATTATTATTATTATTCAATCACTTTTTACATATCTGGCATCAGTGTACACAGAAAAAAATAAAATCACCCTTGTAACAGGATAGCCGAAATATATATATATACTGTATATATTAATTTTTCTTTTTAACTGCATCCGAAATGTCTTTTAACTGTGTATCTGAAGAACATCGTCAAATTAACAGCTTCTTTTCCTCAACATCTGCCTTGTCCAAGATCATCAGGAATTAAAATTACACTTTGAGGATCCATAAGAAACTCCACTGTGTTTTACCTTTGCATGTCTGTACTAAATTAAATGTCATAATTTGATGTTCACAGGAAATCAAACTTTTGTAATAGAGACAACCAATGGAAAAAATATATATAGGGAACTATCTTTTAATCTTACATATTTCCATGTCTACATAAACTTAAAAATAATAAACTCAAATCCTGTCATAACACTTTAATAGAACATGAGGCTGAAACAGCCTATCAAAAACATTAAACTTAGATACAAATCCAATTGTCACTTTAGAGATACTAAGACAAAAATGAAAAGCGTCTATAAACTAACTCTGGTTTTACTTATCACAAGAAATTCTTATAAACTATGAAATACAACAATTTATTATCAGGAACCACAATGTGTCCCCGAGAGGACCAGAAGGGACCTAAAGGAAGCCCTGAAACTCCCCCACAAAAGAAAAAAATAATAAAGAGCTTCAGGGTCCCCCCTATCGGCAGTCCCCCTCAACGTTTGACAGCCCCTGGATAACACGCACAATAAACTCTACATTTCAAGTCATCGCAATATTTAAGTCACAGCCGGTTGGTCCAATCTCCACCAAAGATAGATGATATATAACTTGCTGGTCATCCAAACACACCAAATCTTTCCCTGTGACTGGTCATAGTGTGGGTGGCTCTGTCGTCTTGTAAGTTTAAAACATTTGCATTTGAGATATGTACAGTTCCAAACAGAAAAAAACAAAAATTAAAATAAAATTAGTTACTTTAAAATGTCAGACCAATCAAATCTACAACAGTCACCTCAATCAGCCTACAATCATTGGATATGGATCATTCTAATTAGTACATAAGAAAATCCATAGAAATCATGCTTAAATTCACAAATACTGCAATATCTATATGGGTTAAGTCTTAATATATTATTGGGTTCCATTGAATTGGTTTCAGACAACATTCCAATACGTTCAAGAGGCAATGGAGTGCATTCTTGTTGGTTAAGGAGGCTCCCTAACACCTATGCCTTGCCAATTTAGTTTGCCCATTTCGCCTTGTTGTCTTGTACGTTATTTACGTCTTTTTAATATTGATAGACTGCAAAAATCACATACAAGATAATTCTAACCCATTCACTCCATTGATGTATCTTCCCATTTATTCCTGGTACCTCTGGCCAATTTTATTCAGCTTAGGAAACATTTCAAACTTAAGGGGTTAAAAATAGCTTTTATTAACTCCTCTAGCACTGTGGCTTTCTCCTAAGCTGAAGTGAATCACAAGGCAATTGCAAGAATAAAATAGGAAAACAGATCAACAAAATGAAGGGGTTAATACGAGACGTGCAAAAATAAACTGGTAAGGAAAATGTGCTAAGTAAGCCTTCTAAGCCATCAAGATTGCAAGCCATAATGAATCAAATCTTGCACTGAGCATCTGCTTAATGCCAACTAAGAGCTACAAATCAAATAGCAAGGTTCAAGAGTGATTCAGTGGACACAGCATTTAGGGAATACCAAAAGAAAATAGTGTGGTCACTGAAATCTGCATGCTGGACCGCATTGTGGGGAAAAAATATATGTATAAACAGTGTAACACGGGGCAAACTGGATGGAAGGATCTGATGCTGCTAGTAAGACTTTGGTTAATTTGCGTCATTATATGCTATTAAACATGAAAATTCCATTGGCAATTTCCCCTTAATGAATGATCTTACATCATACTCAATGAAGAGGAAGGCAAAATCTTTTATATTATCAAGATGAACACACTTGAATAATATTGTGGAAATGGCACTGGTTGTTGTAGCACTGACAGCAATTCTAATACAGGAATTTGGGCAGCTATTTTCCACTAACCATTTCCGTTGAATTGATTAGTCTCCAGAACTAGGGGGGCAAACTGCTGGTCTTATTTTGAGGTTTATAATGGCAACTATTCACTTTTTAAAATTTCTTTGAAAGACAAGAAGATTGCATGTGAAACACAAAGTAAGCGGGAATAAAACAGCCTGCTCATTAAAACCACTTGGAATTTAATTTAATTGTAAGTATTTAAGATTTATGAGCCAAGTGGTTAAGTGATAAATTTTGAGCAGCACTCTTGTGAGACTTCCTCCTACTAGATTTAGGGTCATATTCTCGTCAGCTCAGGAGGCTTGCTGACATCTCTTCCTTAAAGATTTATTTTGTACATCACACCTTACTATTCTCCTGTATGTTATTTATAACTTATTATATCGAATTACAGCTTAAATAACATACATGAAGATACTAATGTGCCAGATACGTAAATAAATTAGTACGGAAAAGGTGTGAGGGAGTCTTCTTAACCCACGAGAATACCACTTTTAATATGTTTTTTTTTTTTTTTACCCAACTGACCTGGTGGGTTTGGGTATGGTGGAGATGTTTCAGGTACTTGTCTCACTGGTGGGGTGGCTGCGGCCGTCACCCCGGCCGGGGCGGGGCCAAGCCTCCCCCGGCCCCACTGACGCAGCACTGGTGGGGCGGCCAGGCTCCCGGGGCGGCACCGGGCGGCCCGGCGCCGCGCCCGCACACACACGTGGCAGGAATGTCCTTCCGCGCCCCCGGAGAGGCCCGCCCGGACACCCGAGGTAGCGCCCCGCCGCACCCCGCCCCACCCTCTACACCCGGTGCTGGCGGCCCACCCGCTTACACCTCAGCTCCACGATTGTGGGTAGCTGTCGTGGTACCATTGCTGGTCCCCGCCTGCCCCGCCGTACTTGCTGCCGTTGGCCCCACTGTAAGAGCTCAGCGGCTGCTGTGGGATAGGCTGGTTCCCCCAGCTAGCACCGGTGTTCTGGAACCGTCTCTTAGAGTCCCCCTCGTTCTGGTGCCCGCCATCCAACTTTCTTTTACCTGTAATGGATCAAGCTTCATCTCACTTATCTTACTGATCTCTACAATGGAAAGGTTATATTCATCACAGGCTTTCCCCTGGCCTATTTCTTATGATGGCACAGTTATGGACATGAGCTTTAGTGTTGGTGGTGTAGGCACAAGACACAAGGGAGTGACGGCTCAAGACTCACCTGCTAGATTTGCCCCCCTGGCGGACCCTCTGAACCCCTGCCCTGCGCGCGGCGGCCGAGTCATACGCCCCCCCATGGCCCCCCCTCGGGGCACCATACCCCGCCCCCCACGGGGGGAAGGGACAGCGCCACGGCCACGGTTCGCCATACCATACCCACGGGCAGCCTGAAACCACAAGGCAAACCACTATCAGTGGTCAACCTCCTAACAGTGCACAAGTGTCAAGGTAAAGCTGGGACTTCCACATTGAGGTAAGCATTAGACAGCAAGAATGCAGCAAGCTTGATAAGGCTCTAAATACTCTAAAGCAAGGTACGATCACCATCCCTGAGCCAGAGGTGTGGTGCATGACGGGGCTTTAGGGTCACTGGGGACGAGTCAGCATACTGGCTAATACTCTCATTGGCTAAGCGGGCTCCCTACCCCCTCTTACTCACCAGTTTATTTCTGCATGTGACATCATTATTCTCGTATGTTATTTATGCCACCTTTGTCGACATTAGAAGAACACAAATAACGTACAGGAGCACAGCAATGTGTAATATGCAAAATAAATCATTATGTAAGAGGTAACAGAAAGCTCGCCAAGCAAACAAGAATATGAACTCAAGTGGCCCAGCGCGGGGCGCCGCTACCAAGTACTGTACTTACTTCATGGGCTGCTTAGGCTCCATTCACAATACTGTATATGGACTCTAATACAAGTTCAACAGTTTTAAATCATTTCAACAGCTTACATCAATACTGCCTTGATAGGCTGCTAAGGTTCCATTCACTTTATATAT
>JAGKTI010004465.1:34077-50430 GCA_018397915.1 Birgus latro
TTTATATATATATATATATATATATATATATATTAAATACAAGTTCAACAGCTTATATCATTAGAATCGTTTATTTTCTTCTTCCCGGCCATGTTTTAGCCACCATAGCCCAGAGCTGCTGGCTCAGGCATGGGACCCAAGATAAAACGTGGCCTCACACTTCCACACCTTCCATTGTTACTACCATCATCGCCCTCCCACCCCACCCTCACTAACACACCCACCACCTTTACCTCCACCCATACCTGATTTCATACACCCGCCACCATTCGTTATGACATTTTTGCATACATTCATTATACCAGCCAGGAAAGATCTGAATGCTTGGATAATAATAATAATAGTTAAAATACTTGCATAGAGTTGTCCACTGCACTCAAAATTAGAAGCTTTTAAAGTGCATAGATGTGCTCGTCAAGATGAATCTAGAACAATTCCAACTTAAAGGTACATTCAGTGAAATTTTTTAAAAACCTACTCTGAAACCTACAGTAACTATTGAACTATCTAAGAAGAGAATCACTGAGGCAGTCACAAAATAATAATAAAAGGACAAACTAGAATCATGCTCACAATTTCTCACAAAAAAAAAAAAGAAAAAAAAAAAAAGGCTAAAATCAAGTCATGCAATCAAGTGGAGAGAGAGATGACTTGCTGGAGACTTGTGGGAGCTCTGAACCAACTA
This sequence comes from Birgus latro, assembly GCA_018397915.1. Classification (NCBI taxonomy): domain Eukaryota; kingdom Metazoa; phylum Arthropoda; class Malacostraca; order Decapoda; family Coenobitidae; genus Birgus; species Birgus latro. Next base: position 34,763 of record JAGKTI010004465.1, read on the forward strand.
GACAGAGCCTCTCAACACCCAGGCACTGATGAGGAGTGTGAGGCCACGCCAAAAGGTAATCATATGACACTTCAATACAGTACTACAGTAACTGAGAAACGGACAATTGGGACCCACCGGCACTGATTTGGCGCGACCACGCCCCATAGGATACGGGGAGTAATCGTAATAGTAATCTTCGTAACGGTAATAGTCGTCGTAATACGGGTCACTGTAGCCACCTTGATAATCGCCATAACCATAATAGTCGTAATCATAATCTAGAAATAATACCAAATGTTGTTGTTGATAGCTCATAATAAATGAAAAAATTTCAATTTCTTACTAACATGAAATATACTGTATATATGTATATAATAGAAAAAAGCATGCCGGGAAGAACTAATAAAATCAATAAATTGTAATGAGAATAATAATAATCATAAAATATAGTAATAATGATCTGCTGAGGTAAAATACTGGACAAATAAGTGTTTGTAGACATGATACTTTGGGAACTAAAAAGGGTATAACGAATTAAGCCAGATTATCAAAGGAACAAGTGCATAAAACTGGTTGTTCAAAGGACCACTACAGGCACCTCTGAAAAGCAAATGGGGCTAAGGAAGATGAAGGGAAGAAGAGCAAGTCAATTCCATGACAACTAGTTTATTCTTATCATATATTATGATACAGGGAAGTCTTCCAAATTTAGTTAACATAACATCTTACAACTACTTTTAGCATTTTTTTGCCAATATAACATAAGAAAAATTACAAACCAAACAAGCCAATCCATGCAGTCAGTTAAATATTTAGAGCATTAATACGCTCATTTGCCTAATCCACAATACAGGGGCCTGTCCCTGTACCTTAATGTCTAGTCTAGCACTTCGTCCAAAAAATAAAGTTCTTAAGTAGAGTTTGTCAACAGTGGCTATAAACAGGAGTAAACTTACACTCCCAAAAAGGAGCGAGATCATTAGGCTTGTAATTTAAGAGGGCTTAGAGAACAAGCATGTCAATATCACTGGGACAAGTCATATATATATATACAACTCTCAGCACCATTTTAACATGATAATTACAGTACTTGATGTTTCTGGTCCCATTTATGTTGGTGAGCAAACTCAATAGTACCAACTGTAGTTATTCCAGTAATAGTTGTATCCTGTGCTCTTTTGTGGCCTTGGACAGCAGTAATGGTTGTAATAGTTCCACCACTTACCATAATCGCTGCGGCCGCCCCCTCTCCCTCCACCCCTCCCGCCTCGGAGCATGGCTGGAGGCACTGGCATCCTGAAACGACACAAAAACTGATTTAAACACACAGTACAACAATCACCAGTGCACTTGAATGGGACCATGACATCCTGAAATGACAACTATGCACTTATTTACACATAAATTACATTAATCATCACAACACTTGAATAAGGCATTGGCATCCCCAAAAGACACACATTCACTGATTTACACAAACAACATCTATTTTCAAAGTACTTGAATGAGGCACTGCCATCCTGCATTGATCTACACATACAGTACATCTATCATCACAACTTTCATGACACCTGCATCCTGCAATGACACGTATACTAGAGTTATACATTCAGGACACCTTCCATTGCAACAATCCATAAAGATTACTATATCAAATCCTTCACCAGCTGTTACATGCAGTTATAAACCTGCATCTCATTCCCCCACACACATACACAAAAGCTCATTAAACCAACTTCTTCATCACAAGAATATAATACTTCTGGCATAATATAATTATTAGGGTGTTTCATATTTGGAAATACTCAATTTGTTCATATAGGGTATTTCATATATGGAAATACTCAACAATTTGTTCATATCGCTTGTGGCTGTGATCCACTGTCCATATAAATGATTCCTGCAAAATCTCTTGGAAACTGAAGTGTAGTTTGAGGTCGTGCTTATTTGCCACATTTGGGCTGGTGATATGGTTTTTGGTTGTCTCTGCTGATCGTGACACAGGAATTTGCCAACTCCCACCCCCTGAAGTTGGGCAGTGGGTAAGTGCAATTTTAGTGCCTCAGGTGACGTTCAGTGTCAGTACACGTTCCTGGTGAGGTGGCATCACGGAAAATGTTTTGCATGTGGGTTCTTGCTTGCTTGGTGTGCAGTCTTATTACAGTAGTTTGAAGTTTTCCCTGTCTTACTGAACATTCATCTAGTTAATCTAGGTATCTAATAATTTGGTTATAAGATATTTACTGTTGCCTGGTTGCACTTTTCACTTGCCTGATAAGACCAATTCTGGCCCTCTTTATATGTCAGTTAAGTCATGTCTCGTGGTGAGTGGCTTGATAAATGGCCCAGTTTCCAGATTTTTCTTTGGCCTGCCTGGCTTCCAAACAAGAAGTTTTGCTTGCTTTTATGTGGCACCATATGGACCAGAAGGCACCAACCTCAAAGGCAGCAAAGGTGGTTTCAGAGAAACTGAAGGAAGTGTGGAGGTGGGCCAACCTCCCCCTTGAAAACAAAGGCCAACTTGAAGATTAAGCAGCTCCATGAACAATACATGGCATTGAGGAAGGATGTGTCAAAGAACACACTAGCTGCTAAGATGTGGAAGGATGACCAGGAGGAAATATTCGACATTTCATTGGCTGAAATCGTGGAGGCAAGAATCCCAGAGGAGGATAAACAGTTCCTTCATTTGCAGCAGAAGGGCCGAGGAGCTGTTCCATGGCATGAATCAACTAAGTCCACTCAGCTGCTGCAAGGAAAGTTTCCTTGGAAATATCAAAAGCAGCGAGAATAAGAAAAAATGAAGATGAAATTAATGCAATGTTACAGGAGGTGACCTGCGAAGGGGCAGTGACATCATCATCCAATGGGTTGTCCTCCTTAGACCAATCTGTTTCAACGTCATCTAATCTAATGACAGCCAGAAGAGGGAGGATGAAGAACACCGTGCGTCCTGCCTTGATGACCACATGGGAAAGAAATAACCTCTCTCACCGGCAGACAGCAGCCAGCTATGTCGCATGTGCTGGCATTTCAAGGCTGAATGTCATGCAACTGTCGGCTTCACACTCAACTGTACGCCGAATGAGGAGGAGGAACGGGAAGCTGCTCGCTCAAGAGCTCACAACTTCAATTTTCAGGAATCTGCCTCCTCTGATTCTTCACTGATGACGGGGAAAGAGTTCGAGGAGATTCTCATCATCCCATTTGCAACAGACAGAATCGGACAGCAGGTTGCAACCACGATGCTGTAACTGTTGAACGAATACGGCATCTCAAATTGGTTTGTTGGGCTTTACTTTGACACGACACTGGGATGCTTAATGGTAACTGTACTTGAATTGAGCAATTCACAAAAAGGCCATTCTTCTGGCTCGCTTGCAGGTATCACATTCATGAACCGATCCTCAAAAATGTGTTTGAGCTCTGCTTGGGTCACCAGTGTGACCCATGTATCCTGTCTTTCAGGTGGTTTTGGGAAAAGTCAAACAACATAGACCGGATGAGCTTCAAAACTATGACCATGAGTATCGAAGACCAGCAAGGAGATTGGGAAGTGCCATTGTGTGTTTATGATTGAATACGTCAGCAATGTTCCTGGCGACCCTCATCCATGAAGACTACGAAGAGCAGCTAAAGCTTTGCCATCTGTACTTGGGGGAGAGATACAGGAACGTGTTGGTGTCACATTTCGAGCCCCAGGTGAATACCATCAAACAAGATGAATGGCCAAGGCCATCCACACTCTTAAGATCATGCTTTTCGCAGACCCAACTGATCTGAAGGCCAAAGAACAAAGAAGATTGATGAGTGGCAAAATTTGACTACCTTATCTACATCATGTACTGGCATGAAGCTATCATACCAAGCAGGGCCGCCAAGAAAGATCTTGACTTTCTCAAGGACCTCCACAATTATCTGGACCTGAAGGTGGCATCAATGGCAGAGAAGGCCCTTTGATGTCACTTCTGGTATCTCAGTGTGGAAGCCATCTCCCTGTCAAGGCACTAAAATATAACACACGACAGAACAGTTAGAGACATTAATATGCTGTTAATATGCAATATACAGGTTTGAGGAAAGTCATACCTAAATTCAAGAGTTGGAGGAAACAGCACTGGAAATTCTAGTTGGGAACATTGCACACAGCACACTATGATGCCATGGAAAAGCCACACAATACACCTGACAGAAACCACCATAGACTCATACATGTGCCCACACACATGACCCAGCCAGTCATATACAGGGGACATTGGAGACTGGGCAGAAAGGGTTGGGACATGACAGGAGAGAGAGAAGAGGCACGGTGGAAAAGGCAGGAGAAGAGGGCAAGGCATTAGCTAGCATAAACTGGCCTCACAATAGTACTGCTCTTGTCAGATATCTCCCACTTGAGAATAAAACTGCAATCAAACCCCAGAATCATCTTTTATCTTTCTCTTGCCATCCACAAGACCTCTTGAGAATAAAACTGCAATCAAACCCCAGATTCATCTTTTATCTTTCTCTTGCCATCCACAAGACCAACTTGAAAATTCTCTCCTCTTACAACCTTATAATCTAACAATTTGGAAACGGCTCGGCTACATCTACGAGATCCCTAGGCTTTTTCATCGAGAGACGATCCGGAGATTGGGCAAAGGATGCTGAAAAACCTTCGCCAGCCAGCCAGGAAGTGTCTGAAGAGGCTGGAGGGAAAAAAATCAGCATTTCTGCCACTGACACCCTGGATAGATTTGTGACCAGCCAAACAAAAGAAATGCCAGGGTAGCTGGGTGCTGAGGCTGGAGTTCAGCAGAAGGTCCCTAAGGCCATCTAAGCCCTGGACCTCAATGACCTGGTCAAACATCTGAAAGTTGTAAATGATGCTGCGGAACGTGAAATTACAATGCACCAGAGGCTCCACGCACAATGCAAGGACGAAGAGCAGAAACAGCTCCTAAAAATCACACACAATGACAAATACAGTTCAGAGGACAAAGGCAGGAGTGGCTCAAAAGTTTACCCAACTCCATTTGAGTCAAGGTTGAGACTGTTTTTCTGCACAAACTTCACAAGCAAACTTCCACTTTCTGTCATTGTTTCTATGCTCTTGTAAAAATATGCAAATAAGCATGACCCTTAAATAAATGGTCATCGGTAAAAAATTGGTAGGACTCTTTTTCTACTCAAATGGGATAAAGGAACCAATCAACATGAACTCCACCCACAATTTTCATATCTGTGCAATATACTGATGAAACATCCTAATGATTATTGGATCAAACTGCTCGATACCAAACCATCACATCCTACAATACACAAATACAACACAAACAATGACATATCTATAACAGCAGGCTATGATTAAGAAATTAACCACTTGTACACCAACACACACAATGTACAGTAGATGCTCGATTTAACGAACTAACTCAGCCAACCCCCGTTCCGTTATCACAAATTTTCCACTAAATTGAGCTTCATAACCAACGCTCAACATAAAGTAAAATTTTCTGGTATTTGAAGCTATCTTCTGCTAAATCCTTGCAGTCAACCCAAACCTGGCAAACTATCCTAACTCTCAATGCTAAACACAACAGTCTAAACCCATAATTAATAACCCCAGATATGAATTACTGTGTACGTAATTTCCTTAATGGAATTATGCTCGATTTAACAGATATTTTCTGTTAAACAGGGTTAAATTACCAGGAAAAATAATTCCGTTATCTCGGGCTTCTGCTACATCAGAGTTTGTTAAATCAAGCATCTATTGTACTGTATACAACATGTAAACAAGCATCAGCCTAATGTATGAAGTAAATAATTCATGGCATTATTATTTTAAGTTTTTATTCAACAGAGAAGTCACCAGCTTTCACCAGCTCAAGTTCTTGCCAGTTAATGCACAAACCACTTTTTGACATGATTAGTGAACAGAACCAAACACTTCCAGCAACATTCAATAATTCACATGCAAAGCTGTTTAACTTAGCATGATTTCACACATGGCCATTCTAGAATACAGTAAGCTTACTTCAAAATATAATAAAGTGCATCTTGCACAATCAATACCTTCCTAATCCAAACAGAATGAGATCCCATCAAACACACAAATACTTTAGTACTGCACCAGTATTACTGCTATATCAAACACCTATACAGCATACTGATATATGCCATCCTTGCTAACCTAACCCCTCCTCACTGAACAATGACCCCCAAGACCTCTTTTAAAGAAGGTGTTGGGGGGAAGCCAGGGATTCTTCCTAATCATAATAAAATCATGTAACAGCCAAATTAAATATAAAACAAGACATTGTACTTATTTTTGTGGTGGCCTCATACTCATCTGGATTATGAATCTGACTGACTGTGAACTAAAGATGTTCTATAGTCCAACATCCTCTTTTCAAGGGATACTGGAGCACCTGAGACCTTTACATAACAGAAGGTATCCCTCTCCAGCACCTATCATCACAGTGAAGGGGTTAATCATTATCCTGACTCCACTTCCCATGAGATCCCAATACAATACCCTTGTATAAATGAGAATGGAAAAGCCTCCTCTAAACACTTGATACAGGTAATGTATCAAAGGATATGAAAGAAATCATACAAATTACTGCACACATTGCAATTTATATAGTAATTTACTGAATTCTAATAACTGATGAGTTTGTGTGAATATACAAATAAAGATGTAATTTAGTTTCAGTCAACCTACACTCATACTCTTGGTTACAGTTTTCAGTAAACCAATGTATTTCAAAAATCAGTTTCTATCTATCTATCTATCTATTGCCAGACGCCTTAATCCCGAACGGGGTGGCCACAAACAAATCGCCTCCATGTCACTCTGTCCCCTGCCATTTCACTACCACACTCCCAACTCACACCCCCCTCTCTCATATACCTCTCCACTCCATCCCTCCATCTCATCCTTGGCCTCCCCCTCCCTCTCGCCCCCTCCACCTCACTCACATACACTCTCCTCGTCAATCTTTCACTCTCCATCCTCTCCACATGCCCAAACCACCTTAACGTGCTTCTCCTAACGCTTCCCATCACGTCCTCAAGCACACCACAACGCTCCTTCACTTCCTCATTTGTTAGTCTGTCTCTCCATGTGACTCCACATGCTCCTCTCAAATAACTCATTTCCACTGCTCTTACTTTGACTTCTGTCCTTCCAACAGGGTCCAAGCTTCACTTCCATATGTCAGAGTTGGTATCACAGTACTGTCATGTAACAACTTTTTCACTTCCATGCTCACCTCCCTGTTTCTTATCACTGCTTTCAACGAACCAGCAACCTTCCTTCCCTGCTGTACCCTTTCGAGCACTTCACCCTCCAGACTTCCATCCTTACTCATCACACTGCCCAAGTACTTAAATTCACTCACATTCTCCATATCCTTCCCATCCAATCTCACTGTACATTCACTGGCTTCACTTCTCTCGAAGACCATCACTTTACTCTTCCCCACATTCACCTTTAGATTCCGTTTCTTACACACTCTCCCAAACTCATCTACCAAGCCTTGCAGCTCCCCTTCGTCTTCGCTCAACAACACAGTATCATCTGCAAACAACAGTACAGGGAGTTTCCAAACACTGCCCTCTCTCACTAGGGCCGCTCCAACATCCACTGCCCGACCTTGTATCTCTTTTATAACCCCATCCATATACAGATTGAACAACCATGGAGACATGACACATCCTTGTTTCAATCCAACCTTCAAATGAAAAGATTCACTCAGTTTGCCATCCACACGCACTGCAGCCTTAGCACTCTCAAACATACTCTCCACTGCCTTCAACAACTTCCCATCCACTCCATATATTCTTAATACTTTCCACAAACCTTGTCTATCCACCCTGTCATATGCTTTCTCCAAATCCATGAAGGCTGCATACAACTTCTTGCCCTTCTCTAGAAACTTTTCCACTAAGGATCTAAGAATGAATATCTGGTCTACACAATGTCTTCCCTTCCTCAAACCTCCTTGTTCTTCTCCAACTAATCCCTCAGTAATTACCCTAACTCTGTCAATAAGTATCCTACCATATACTTTTCCTATTACACTGAGAAGGCAAATGCCCCTATGATTACCACACGCTGCTTTTTCCCCTTTTCCTTTGTACAGAGGAATAATTATACCTGACTTCCAATCCTCCGGGACTCTACCCTCCTCCCAAGCCAATCTGCACACCTTCCACATCCATTCTATTACTATCTCTCCCCCATGCTTCAGCATTTCACCACACACTCCATCAATTCCTGGGGCTTTTCCCATTTTAACTTTCTTCATTGCTTCCACCACTTCCATCCTGGTGATTTCTTCCTCTCTTCTCACAACCCTCCTTCTCCCTGCCATTCCCCAGCCACTTATACTTGCATTACTTTCATTCTCTATGTTCAACAGTTCATTAAAGTGTTCTCACTTTAATGAACTGTTGAACTGTTACCATAAATTTATTTTAAAACATGACTGGTTTACTGAAAAACATCATTATCAAGCAGCTAAGCTGGTTTCTGCAAACAATGATGGTGATGTAAAATCTGTGGTTTCTGATGACTATCAAGCACCTGAGCTGGTTTCTGTCAACAAAGATGGTGGTGTAAAATTTGTGGTTTCTGAGACTCATAGGGATACAAAGATGAGGCCCTACTCGAGGAATTTATCCCAGGTGGTGGAGACCACTAATTCTCAACCCCCTAGCCTCAAGCCTGTCAATTCTCTACACATGCTTTTTCCTTATGGTGTCCTTCATTTTCTATTAACCTAACCATGCCTATGTGTGCTTCTGATACTTACCATAACAGCATATATGTATTTTGTAGGTCTACACTGTCGTACAGGGGAAAATTTGGATTTAGATTTACAAGTGGGGTGCCCAGTACCAATTAGGACAAATCTCATAGGTTCTGTGCTTTCATTATCACGGAATTTTATTATCATGCACTAGGTGTGGTACCAATTATGCACAATAACCAAGATATCAAAAGAGATCAATATATAAATATTCATTCTTTCATTCACGACCTAATCCAGTGTTGCCCAAGGGGAGTGTAGAAGCCCGGGGCTAGGCAAGTTGGTCCTAACATTTGAGTAACCAGCCTCATTCATCCCTGGGTGGCATTACGTGAACAATAAATCCCAACCACCCCTTGGATATAAACCTGCACCGGCTCATTCCAACTGGAACACCTTAATTACCCACTAAACCACCAGGTGTCATAATTTGGTTACGTATATGGTTACCAACAAGTGTAGAAAATGGTTTCTTGGTGTACAGGAAACCATTTGGCTTGTCACTCAGTGTAGAGTCACCCACAGACAGACAGAAGAGGAAAGAATGAATGAAAGAAAGACAGAAGAGGAAGGAAGGAAGGGAGGAAAGGGCAGGCACCCGACAGCAGCACTACATCAAGTGAGTGGATGGTGAGTGCCCCCACCTACCATATTAAATATGTATATATACACTTCTGTCTTTCTTTCCTTCATTTGTTCATCTTTCTTCTGTCTATGGGTGACTCTACACTAAGTGACAAGCCAAATGGTTTCCTGTACACCAGGAAACCATTTACTACGCTGGGTGGTAATAATATATAACAATGTACTTTAAATAATTTTCATTATATGGGTTACAGTAAGTTTCTGACAAAAATACTGCTCAAATAATATACAGTATATGTACTGTTATCTGCATCATGAATTTAACCCCTCAGCTCGTATCGCGTTCCAGAAATGCCAATCGATAGACTGCACTGAGCATTCCAGAAAAGCCACACGAAATATTTAAACTTTTCAATTTTCAAGCCTAATGCATGCTTATGCTTGATAAGTGGGTTGCGAATCATAGTGTGGAGTGTTAACATTGTCTGAATAAAATGTCAACCATGTTTGGTTTGGTGATAGTGGGTCAAAACACGATGAAAACATGATTTTTTTAAACCATTTTCCCACACCATGGACACAGGAAATGATGGGTTAAAAACGAGGCTTACAAAGTCTGTTAGATGGCCTGGATATGTGTGAAATTTTCCTTCTGCCAAATCAAGAAAGTCCCAAAAATGACATATAATTTACCATAATGTGCCTTGACATGGGGAAAAAATCATGGAACTCTGAAAACTGTCCAAAATGTAGAGTTGGGAGAAATTAAAATTTCACATGTATTTGGGCCATCCAATAAATCTTGCATGGGCTCATTTTAAAATTAATCTAAGCATTTAATGATGTCGTCTGAAACAATTATTGTAACCCTTGTAATGAAAATGTTTAAAAACACATTATTACTAATGAATGGCCTCAAACAGCCAATTAGCTGCCAGCTTTAAAAAGCTTATTAAATAGGATGTAGTATTTCTATCTTTGTACGGTCAGATGTGTCAATCCTGTACAAGGTGGTCACAAACTAATCACCTTCACATTACCCTGTCCTCTGCCAACAAACTGCTCTCTCTCCCTCCTGTCTAGTATTCCGTTGTTGTAAAAAGGAAACAGTGGGAGACAGGATATCCCACTTCACTGTACTGGCACAGGGAAACAAAACTCCAGCATCTTCACTGCAAGCAGTCTTAGGGTGCTGGAAAGGGACACCTTCACACAGTGACACCAATATAACCATGATTATTCAAATATCCACCTAGACTCAAAAAAGGAGAATGATGGCTGCAGAAGAAGGGCAACTTCTGACCGCAGTTCACTAAGTTCACATTAAGAACCACACCACCACAGGACATTTCTACATACAAGTTTTGAAGTTAACATCCAGGATCTACTTGTCTGCAAGTTAAACTTTTCACTCCAGTGACACATTTTTCATTACATTCTTGCTACCTTCAGACATATTAACTTTTTTTTTTTTTTTAATGGAGAGGTTAGATACAATCTTCATCAACCTGTTCAGTATGACATCTTTCCTAAGTATAGAAAAAATTGTCTGGAGGTAGCAATGTTAAAGAAAAAGAAAAATGAAGGAATTAATAAAACACACCAGCATTCTGACTTCATCTAACTGATTCAATAATCCAATTATACATGCATTAACTAGAAGCATGGATGGATCTGTATCTACCTACAGCCAGACATCTTGATACTAAAAGGGATACACAATTCACCTCCACAACAAGGTGACATGGAGGTAATCTGTTTGTGGTCACCCCTGAAAGACGCAACAGTATCACCAGAAAAAATTTAAATTACAAATTACTGTTCCCTAAATCATTACCTTCTACTTCAATACTGAGGGGTGCAAAAAATATGTAGCAAAGTTCCATATCATGGCAAAGTATAATAATCTGGCTTGCCTAAAAATCAAGATTTATGGATGGATGCGTAAAAATCTAAAATCATTCACATATAAAAACCTCTAATTGCTCACATAGTTCAAAAAAAAAAAAAAAATGCACACAGCTATATACAAAATTTCATGATTGTGCTTGAAGGAATAATAATATTCAGATTACCTAAGTAACTATAAAAAGCTATGTACATGCATCAGCAAGCAACTAATAAAGCATTCAGCAAAATAGTTATATTAAAAGCCTTCCCCTCCACAAGCAACTAATAAAGCATTCAGTAAAACAAATATATTAAATGCCTCCCCCTCCACAAGCAACTAATGAAGTGTTCAGTAAAACAGTTATATTAAATGCCTCCCCCTCCACAAGCAACTAATGAAGTGTTCAGTAAAATAGCTATATTAAATGCCTGCCCCTCCCCCCCATTTTTTATATCAATGATTTTGTTCATATTAGGAGAGATCTTGTACAGAAGCTACTGAAATATCCCTTTTTTTTCCTTTTTTTTTTTTTTTTTTCCCTCCAGATTATATTACAGACTGAGAAAGAGATCTTGTACTGAAGGCTTCCTTAACCCTGCTGATTCTTCATAAGGCAGTTTACCTCTCCTAAGTCATTGTTTTATAACCAATGTAAAATGTACGTCATATGAGGCCTGCTTGGCCCAGACAGACCTTCAGTATGGCCCCTATGTGGTCTGCAGTCCAGGAAGTAAGTTCTAAGTCTCTCACATGCTTCATAAAATCATCTAGTGGTTTGAAGAACAGAGTATGGTAAAATACATCATTGGATAGAAGTTATAATAATACTAGGTCCTACACAACCAGAAAATTTAGTGAAATGGAAGCCCTAAACATGTTACCAGATTATCAGGATTCATAAATTCTCTCTCTCTCTCTCTTTGACTGTAAAGATAATTTCAAAAGGAAATGAAAGTTTTAAATGTGACATTGCCACCCCAGAATTTGAGGGGGTGATAAAAATCACAAAGATCTCAAAATTGAAACATTCCAGTATTAAGTGACATGTGCAATACACAAGACCCTACAGAGGGATGCCTTCATATGGTGGCATCAGTGTGACTGAGCAGATGAGGTGCTTAGTTTTAACAAATGTCCCTCAATTTCTCCCTATCCCCAGGAAAGTGGATGGTGGACTGCCATAGAAAGGAAACCTCAACTTGCAGGCCACTGGATTCATACTTCAACAGAATCATTCACAAATTCACGAGTTGCCAGTGATCACCGGGTAAATTAGGAACTTGGTCAACTCTCCCCAGCAGTCAATACATTTTCTACAGCTCCTTCAATGATATTCAGTGAGGAACAGTACATAAATTCTTCAATACTGTACTCACTGGTTATCATAATAGTTTTTTATGTGGGTTACTAAGAAAAATAATGCAGATCAGTTATTAGAATGTATAAAAGGACAAGTGGTCCGTTAGCACTCATCTCATAATATCAGATGTCTTGCTGCATGTTTAACTTGAAATTCTTATTTAGTTATCAAAGTGATTGATGCTTCACCTGGCAAGTGGTGAAGAGAATGTACTGACAATTAGTTATAAAAAATGCACAATTTATAGAGCCAAAATCATGCGAAGACAAAGCTGCAGACAAAAATAGAATGTACCGATATTTCCAGGAAGAAAACAACAAAACTTGACGTGAGCGTGTTCATGTAATCTTCATCTGATCCCTGCAAATATTTTCCAGCCAAACAACTTTATGTTAGAATTAAATTCTGGCATATGTCTGACTAATTAATCAGATTAGAATTATATTGATAGACATATTGAGAATGTGAACAATCGCTTTTAGGCTACAAACAATATTTGTCCCGAGGTAAAGACGGCATATTAGGCTAGTTTAGAGATTCCCTCTAACTTGATCATACTGAAGCTTCTTCTCTTATTATACTGAGTAAATATGTTAATAATATCACACTTATTTACAAAGTGATAAGGGAAACATACAAAACTGTAGTTTAGTTGACTATGTTTTTATTTTTCAAATTATTAGGTGAAGACTGGCAACTTTTGGGAGTTTGTGAAACCTCCCACTGAACCTGGGACTATTGCTGCTACTACTGCAATACACAAACTTTCCTCTTTCAGTAGCATATTCCACCGCTTCAATCTGGTGACGCATATTACAGCGTTCTTTTATTGCGACTAGATTTTTATAAAAAAAGGAATAGCCTCCTATGTTAAGGGGTCAAAATAGTGTGTATCCAACCCATTCTGTCAAGAAGGTATCGGAGGGATGCTTTCATGGAGCAGTGGAGCTGCCAACTAATACAAACACTCCTCAACTCACTGCTTATCCTCTCAAAAGGAGAATGGTGGACTGAAGGTCATGGGCAACTTAAACCTGCAGTCCACCGTTTCCACATTCAGATGAACCTAAGAAACAAATACTGTCTAGTAGGCAGTGGAGGGAAAGAGGAAGATGTGGCTAGAGCGGTTACAGGACAGGGGTTCAACTGAAATAAGAGCTGAATATATTGAGAGCAAGAAGCATGTAGTGGTAGGTGGAGGCAACCATCATCCACTCACTTGATGTAGTGCTGCTTACTTCTTCCTTAGCCTTTATCATTCTCTTTCTGAGCCTGCCCTCCTCTCTTCCTATTCCTCCTATCTTTCCTGTCACTTCTTATTGTTTTTCTTTCCTTTACAGGTGGCTTTACATTGAGTGACAAGCCAAATGGTTTCCTGTAAACCAAGAAACCATTTACAACGCTGGATGGTAACCATATAACCAAACCATACGTGCTCCCTACGTGTCAACAAGTGGGTTGGTGGAGGGTTAGTGCCCCTCCCTGTAAAACAAATAACTCAGAGTCAAATGGCCACCCCTTATGGGATTATGGCATCTGGCAATAGATAGATAGATAGAAGAAGCATGTAAAGAGACTAGTGAAAAAAAAAAGAGGTGATAAATAATGATCTAGGAAGAAAAATGAATGCAAATTCCTCTGAAAATAGTATGATTTTATTCACTTGTTTTCCTTTCCTGTGGTAAAAAAAAAAAAAAAAAAAGTTATTCTGGAAAGAGGTGCGGAAATGTAGAAGTGACAGCGAAAGCAAGTGCAAAAGCGTGAAGGATGTAAGTGGTACATTACAGACCCCTAACTGCTAGCTGACGTGTATAGCCGTCACGATTTTGGCCACTGAGCATCGCCAGTTGACGCTGATGTGTATGACAGCCAGTGTCTTCCCGCCACCCTCTGAACTTTAACTTATCCTTCCTATGTAAACATGATTGGTTCTGGGGGTTGGGGGTGTGAAGAGAAGGAATGCAATGCCAGGAAATGTGAAACTCACAATGAACGCTGTGCAGCGGCTGAAAAATGAGAAAGCAGCTGGGGCTGATGAGGTGTATGCAGAGATGATTAAATGTAGTGAAGAGAGCAGAATGAGGTGCTTGTTGAAGATATGTAAGCAGGCTCAGATAGTAGAAAATGTGCCCACAGAGTGAAAAATGGCTGTGATTGTACCCTTTAAAAAAATAAAGGAAAGTGAAGTGACAGCAAGAATTGTCATGGCATAAGTTTATTGAATGTTGTAAGGAAGATGTATATTACAATTATTACAAAGAAAGAGAGATACAGAAGTCCTAGTGAGTGAACAGAGTGACTTTAGGAGTGGCAGAGGATGTGTGGATCAAATATTTCCAATCAGACGGATAGTGGAGAAGAACTGTGAGGACTATAATGTGTTTATGGCCCCTGGGGGTAGGGGGGTTTTCAAGAATTCTCCCCCAGTATCCCTGCTTGTCGTAAGAGGCGACTAAAAGGGTTGGTGGTGGGGTAGTGCCCCACCCCATAAAAACAACTAACTAAAAATACAAACAGGAAGCCTCGGACCAGGACTGACCAAAAGTTGACGACAAAGGAATGGACAAAGGACGAGATTAAGATTGCGACCTGGAATGTGAGGGGTATGAATGATGAGGTGAAAGAGAGAGAGATTGGACAGGTGCTTGAGAGTGCAAAAGTGGATATATGTGGAATAACTGAAACTAAATGGCGAGGTGAGAGTGTGAGAGAATGGGAATATGGATGGGGTATATGCGCGGGAGTGGGTGAGAATGAGAGGGTAAAAGAGGGAGTGTGTATTGTTGTGAGCAACAGGTGGAAGGAGAATGTAAGAGAGTATGGATCAGTTGGGTCAAGGATTGTGTGGGTAAGAGTGAAAGTTGGACTACAAATGTGGGCAATTGTGTGCGTGTATACGCCAACGCAAGATCGTGTAAGTAGAGTGAGAGAAGAGTTTTGGACAAATGTGGAAGCCTGCTTGGAAAAGTTTGAAAGGAATGAGAGAGTGTTTCTGATTGGAGATATGAATGGAAAAGTAGGGAATGAGAAGGTGGATGGAGTGGTT
>JAGKTI010004466.1:31025-41582 GCA_018397915.1 Birgus latro
CTCATGTACAGTTTCCTTCTGTGATATGTATGTTGATTTGAAAGAATTACAAATAATATTACTGCGTCATAAAACAAGCTAGTATGCCGATGTAAAAGCCACGTGATAGCAATAATGACATGTGAAGGAGTGATATCCCAGGATACTCTCAGTGAATAGTAGTAGTAGTAGTAGTAGTAGTAGCAGTAGTAGTAGTCAGCAGACGGGAATTCATTCTGCAGCAAAGATATCAAAGCAATATCTGCCCTCCCTCTCCTATTGTGCATCCTTTATAAGATCTGAAGGGGGCTGACTCCCATACAGTTAATGGCAGTAGTTTTTGTATAGCTGAAGACATTATTAAGGAACTGAACGAACTGACCTGATAAAATTCGTTGAAGCCCATGTGCTCAGTTTCCCCCTTTTTCTGAACATTTCTATATTTGGGAGGGGGGCTGAGCCCACCAGATTCACTGGAAGGTGGGTCACGCTTCCCAGATATGACATTAGGGATGAAAGTCCATTGTACAACATATAAAATTATATCAAAGCCATATTTACCCTCTTTTCACTGTTTGATAAAATTTAGTGAGGGGGGGATGACCCCCTAAAAATCATGAGTGTACTTTAGAGTGAGCAGATAATATCAGCCGAGGAATATTTAAGGCACAGACACACAAATAGACAATCAGGTACACACTCATATTCAATCTCGCTCTACGGCTTAGAGCGCGTAACCGAAAATGATCTCATTCTGCTTCCCAGACTGATAAAAAATCGCACCTCGATACTCTCTTTCACAAGACCACAACGCCCGAGGTAAATCATAATGAGGCTCCACAGAGCTTGTCACAGAACTGAAAGTGCCAAAGTTTCGACAAAGGAAAAAGTTGGCTGCTGCTGTATGAGTAACACCGCAGGGAAATACTGGTATTCAGGTCTAGTTGCACCATTATGCGCCAGTGAGTGATGGGGAAGATTTCTCTTAAAACTCAGTCCACGAGAGACACTGATTCTAATGTCATAAGGGACCCACTCAACATTTACCCCTTAACACCTAGTTCTTAATTTCACTTTGCTGATAGGTAATGGAAACAACAAGCAAGATCTCGTTGAACGGAGTGGCCGACAAGACAAACATTGGTTCTCTCATTTGCAAACAGCTTCTTATCCGTTGTGATACAGCCTTCTACAGTAATATCAGCTTAATCATAATGGATAAATAATGCATGGTCAGTTGTGTGTGCTGCATTCAATTTAAAATGCAGCATACAACTAAGAGAAACCTTGACATACTCCAGAAAAATGAGAATTGGACATCGTTTTGGTACTAAATATTGAGTGACGTTTATTGTCAATTTTGCAATGAAGACGGTTCGTTAATTGATTAGCATATGCTATTGCATCATATGTATTTTTGTTTAACATATTGTTCTTCTGTAAAAAAAAAAAAAAAAATTGCTCTAAGGCATACTGGCAACTAATATCAAGCACAAATTATCCCTACTCATACCTGCTTGGATAGCAGCTAATATTAGAATCTGATCTTGCAGTTAGTAACTCAATTGCGTATCATATCTATGCTCCGAGTTCTATCAAATTAAACTGTTGGCTATTTTGTTTTGTCTCCAGTGAAAAGCTACTCTAAGTTGTTTAAAAATTAGTGTTATACTCCCTCTAAGAAATCGGGTATATTAGATCCCCTCTAAAAACGGTTGTCTGTATTCTTATAAATTTCTTAGCCTTAATATACAGCCCATTTTTACAAAATTATTTAATTTACTCTCGAAAATTGTGTAGCCGCTGTATACAGCTTTTATGGCCTCCATAATAAAAAGAAAACATGATTATCTGTCCTCATATAGGAGATAGGCAATTATATCAAGTCTGCTCATTTACTGAAAATCGGAAGAAGAGATTGAAACCCTGGAAATCCTCATCTCACATATCAAATCTGTTGTAGTTTCATTAGCCCTTTCAGTCAGGGGGGGGTTGCTTCTTTTGTCTTATTCTAGTTAGAGTCAGACAGTTTTCATCAACATAAGTGAGACCTTCGGAACTGGGGAGATCAATATTTAGCTTACATTTACGTCGTCACTAAAACAGACATCCTCTAAACTCACTAAATAGAACGACGGCGATGGAGAGCTAATTGGAAGCTGTCCAGTCGAAAGGATTAAATTTTCCTTAACAAAAACAAAGAGTTGAAATAAGAAGGGATGTGATGGCACGGTACCATCTTCCTCAAATCTCACATCTTTAGTAGCTTTCTACCCTAATGACCAGTGTGCAATCGATAAATCTGCTTTAACTGACACGCTGATTCCATTACAGGGGAGGCGGAGATTGCAGAGCCTTCTCTCCTCAAATAATAAATCCATAATAGTTACCTGCTGCCTTAATATCACTTCTGCAGTCCCCGTAATTCTTTAGGTCTCTTCTAACTAGGTCTGTCTTCGAAACTCTTTCTGTCGATGTGCATTAATCTAAGCCTGTTTCATTTTTTTGCATATTTAAATCAAAACAAATACATTCCCAAAAGTACCTAATGAATAAGTGAAATCGAAATTATTCATTTTCTGAGGATGTTTGTGTGAAACCATATAGTAGAACACAATAAGACATCCCATAACACTGAATCCTTACTTGAAAAGAAAGGTTTCAAGCCATTTAGTTGACAATCAGTGCAAGTGTATCACCACCATTGCACAATTATTTGCTTTGGAATTTGGCAGCACTGTCTGCAGTATGTAACACCATTCCTGGGTTAATAACTTTATAAAATGTTACTTAATTTGATGAACAGCATATGGTTACACTTACACACACACACACACACACACACACACACACACACACAAAGAGAAAGAGAAAGAGAAAGAGAGAGAGAGAGAGAAGGGGGGGGAGAGAAAATGTTGCGATGGAGAAATGCAAGTAAGTACAGAAGGGAGAAGAGAGACCTATGAACCAGCCGAGTGGAGGAGGAAAGGAAAATACTGGCGAGAGGGAAAGAGGGAGTGTGTGTGAGGTGTGTGGGGCCAGAATGGGAGAGGAAACAAAGGATGGTGAGAGGGAGGAAGAGTGGTGAGGCAGCTGGACGAGTGAGGGAGGAAGGGAGAAAGGGAGTGAGGTTACTGAAAACTGTGAAGAGATCATCATTAATCTGACAGAGGACAGTTATGATGTATTGTGGAGCTGGCTGAGGGTGGGAGAGATGCAGAAGCGGTAAAATGAGAGACAAGGAAAGGGAGTGGAGAATTTGACAGGAGAGAGTGCAAAGGAGTTTTAAAGGAAGACAACCAGCAAAACCTGTAAACCTGGTCACTTTGAATCTTTAAAAGTGTAAGTTATAAATATCGTAAGTTATTTGTTCCATGAGTCTAACACTAGAATAGCAAAGTAGGAATCCTCCCCTCAATCTTTCAAGCCAAATCCGATCGGTAAAGACAATAACGACTGCAGAACAGTATTGATAAGATGAAATGAAAACTTCATAGGCAAAGATAAAAGAAAATCGCGTTTTCGCCTTTCGTGACCAATGAAGGAAGTAAGCTGCTCATAAAGTCAGCATTACGTATAAAGCGTTACAATCTGAGAATTTATCTAAAATGCTTTGTACCGCTGTTATTTTAAACCATTAATTTTTTTTCGGGAATGGACATGCTTTCCTCGGAACTAAAAACCAAGTAATTACCGAAGCGATTGACAATGTCCATATTGTTTCATAATTTACCACACTGATGGTAACATGTTCCATATGTAAGCAGTACACTGGTAGAAGAAAGGCTTAGTTTCGTGAAACTGGAAACGTTCGTCAACATTTTCATAAAATATTACATTTACCAGACAATCATGCTTTTTGGGAATTTTGCATTAATGAAATAAATCTCATAGTAGTCTAGGTTTAGTTATGGGAAACAGATACAGTTTTTCCGGCTCATCACTTAATTTCTTTGAAGATCCAGTCACACGAGCATGTGGTAGAGGTCTAAACGAAAAACTTTACCTGTATATGCAGGATGTCCTAAGACTTGATATGCTAACTTCGGGAGATGTTTTTTGAGCTAATTTGAAACGAAACATTTTTATATCAACATAGGTTCAATTACCGGCCGATAGGGAGCTACAGTTACTTATAACCTAATGGGAAAATTATGAGAGAGACTGCTTTGCCTTTACAGTAATTGTAGTAGCTCGGAAGTGGTTGAGAAATGGCTGCATAATGATTTTACTGCTTTTGTTCAACATTACTACAAGTCCTATAGTTGTTAGGTGAACAGTCAACTCTAACAATGTGCTTCTCTTGAACCAAAATTATGCTCATCACCAGTATTTATGAGAATAACCTTTTGTGTCTCTAGCTAATTCTCAAAGTACAGACAAATTGTAGGCCCCTAACCTTAGACAGCCGTAAAGATGTTCGTTTGCGATGGTGGATCGGTGATTATTTTTGATAACACCCATGGTTGGTAAAGCAGACTTTGGCTGCTGAAGTGATCCAAACATCGTAAGATATACAATGCAGTTTGGGAAGATCTAAACTAGTAACTAAAGGTATATTCTGTGTCCATAAAGCCGAAGAGTCACAGTCACTAAACACTCCTCTCAGGGTCATATTGTGTTGGAGATTTGAAGATGAATGAGTTCCATATCAAGTAACGATAATTACGTGCATCACTTCTCCCGAAAAGTCGGTGATGTTTGCTACCTGGATGGGTATTTGAGAGTAGAGCAGTGGCTGTCGTCTGAGATGAATTCGTCAGTCCAAACACTGAAATTGTCAATAAGCTTCTCAGTTAACTGCTTATAGTTGTGATCATTCTCTCCCCACGCCCTTTTGTCCAGAAAATGGAAAAGCGTGCATGATTTCGGGGAGATCATTCTAGAAAAACTCCAGTTTCTTTGGAAAACTTAAATACAGCTAACGTATCGCACACAGTTCAGTTTTCTCCTTTGTCCCGGTCGTCATCAGCTCAGCTGCACGAGTTACTAACAGTTAACAGAGCTATGGACAAAGACAAGCAGAATTAGTGCAAAATTCTGTGAATGTTGGTGTTCCAGAGACTGTGGGTCCTCAGTAAGCTGCTTGTGTCATAGCCACAGTCCACCGTAAACTTATCCCGAACCACTAATTCCCTTATTAAATAACCACATTCATTTAACACCACAACCACCACACCATTTTTATGCCGTTCACTTTTAACCATCCTGACAATTAAGTGTCCCTCTGTCAACCCACGGTTTAGCAAGCTATTGACAACACTGCGGGTACTTTTCAGTGCAACTTGCTACGCATAGTAGGCCTGATCTCTGTGGATGGGAATCACGTGCACAAGTAACCGATAATATAATCCTGACAAGACTGAACTTATAAAATGGCATTCAGCATTATGAAACTCAAATTATTTTGAACAATACCAGTATATGCCGAGAGTAACTGAACTGCCGACTCATTCGTCTGTTTTGTAAACAGAAAGTTTACAAGTTTCTTTTATCATATGGGCCTATTTTAATTTTTATAAAAGTACACAGTATATAGCAATATCTATATCGTACGATATTACTTTTTCCCTAGATCAGAAACATTAAGATTCTTTATTATGAACAAGGTTCTGTACTGTCAGCGAGGGATGTCAATAGGGTCCACACCAAAGCCCATCATATTCCGGATATAGACCGCGGTCCGCCATTCAAGTAAAACTTTTTTGATATTCCGAGAAGTAAGGTGAAGGTCGCAGGCCTTCCCCCTCCACAGTTCTTTATGGTTATCTGTTCTAATCACTTTTATGCACTCGATAGGAGTAAGTATTTTAACTAAGTATAGATCTCCCCTCGTTTATATAGTACAATTTACAGTTTACCTATCATCTTTGCCAATATCCACTGTATTCTTTGGAGCTTTTCCTTACTTGTATTCCTACCTACCTACCTACCGAACTGTCTGTCTGCCTACCCACGTATATATGGGTAGGCAGGCAGGCAGACAGGCAATTAGGTAGGTAGGTAGTTATGAAAATAAGTAAGGAAAAGCTCCACAGAATACAGTGGATAGTGGCAAAGATGATAGCTAAACTGTAAATTGTACTAAATAAACCTGTGTATCAAAATGAAAACTTACCTCAACTACAACACCCGCCTTCCACTAAAACACATTCCCTCCAGCACAACATCTTTCCTTCACCACAACCCCTGCCTCACACAAGGAAGGATAGGGATATATGCTGATTGCATGAGGGGGAAAGGTAATTAACACGAGACGCAGAATCAGCAACTACAGACTTCTGGCTAATGTTACACGAATGTCTGCTAATGGGAGATTGAAGGAGACATTGCAGTTAGGACGATTTTCCACAATTTTCAAAGTGCAGCACAGTGTCTGGTTTATTTATAAAATATTTGCTGCCCCCAAACGATTTGGTTAAATGTAGAGAATGAATTAGTGAAGAGATAACATTTTTATTCCATATGTCACCACCCGACGAAAGGGAAATTTTATGATGTAATATGAATGATATGGAAAAGGGTAAAACAAGGAGCAACCCAGATGAAATTACCTTTCTGTGAAGAAGTCCTCGAATCCTCTATGTCCGTGAGAAAAAATAAATAAAAAAACATAAACGCTGAAGTGAGAGGGCAGAAATGGCGAAGAAAGTAATTTCAAGAGCCGGATATTCAGGAAGACGGGAACCTGTGATTGGACTGGGAATATATGGAAGAGAAAGGAGAGAAAAAGTATATCACTGCTAATATTTAAATTTATTCCCTGACTTCTTGATGCTAGTGTTTCCCTCGGTTTCCATTTGCTTTGACAGTGTGCAATATTTAATCAAAAATACAACAGTCTGGGCACTTTCCATGAGCCTAGTTTGTGTTTAAAGTTCCACGACCATTAGTTGCCTGGTTACCAAGATAAGGCTTGCACCAGATGTGAAGAGAGAGAGAGAGAGAGAGAGAGAGAGAGAGAGAGAGAGAGACGGGAAGGGTGGAGGAGACAAGAACCTAATAACCTTGAGTTTTACCAAGACCGTTTAACTGGGTCTGTTATATGTGTGAAGCATGACAATCCAAGGTTACATGATTACTAAGCTATGGGATCCACAAGCTGTGATATTTGTAACTGACTGATACAGCCTCGAAAAAAACGGTTCTATAAAAGAGAGATTATTTTCCAGTTTTCACTTCTGATGCACCTTGTGATACATATTTGTTATGCTTTTACCATAGGCCGATTCTGTATAGAAATGGGTACATGAAGAAGCAGCTTGGTTATTGTGGCACAACGCCCAATAACTAGGGTGAATGGTGGTGTGGGGACGGGAAGAGATTGGGCGATCTAGGACCTTGATGTTTGCTAAACGTCTATTATCTGTGAAATGTAGTACAACCAAGAATGGTTTGGCCACTGAGACTCTCAAACTGCAATGCACTCGGGGAAACAGGTGAAGGGAAGACTAAGGAAGCGGGAGGAAGCGAACCTTGAAAAATGATAGGCTTTTTCATTACCCCGGGAACAGTATACAGTATATGTAAAGCTGCACAGCAAAAGGTGGCTTGCTTACATAGATATGCCGTCTACATAACATAATGCCCTCGGAGCCTGAAAAAGAGATGTAGGGGAGAGGGACTGTTCAAACATATTTTCTTTTCCTTTTTCAGAGAGATCTTCCTTAAGCATTACAGGTTGCTCTTTGAAAAATTGGTGAAGAAGATATTGCACAGATTAGTACGTCTAGTTCGTACCTGGAAAATCCGGAATTCGATTTCATGTCAGTTGGACTGTTACATTATTCTTGTCCTGACCATTCAGCAATACAGCAAGTTACCTGGGCCTAAAACGAAATGCTGCTAGCCATCTTCTGGAAATTAAGACTTGATTTACTAAAAATTGATGAGCTACTTCTTGTTCATAAAAATTATTGTTAATGCTAAGCGAAAGTTAAAGAGAGACGCTAGGGAAGAGTGAGTGTGGGAAGAGTGGAGTACGTATTGTAATGGACAATAGGAGGGAGAGTGGGGAGATGAACTGCGAGGCAACCGCTGTGAGGATGGGAGAGGTAGGAGTGAGAAAGAGGGCAGTTAAGGAAATGGTGTGGAAGAGTGGTACTGACAGAGGCTAATTGTGCGGAGATGGAAGATACAGGGAAAGACAGGGAGAGGTGGAAGTAGAGATGGAAGAAATGTGGAAGAGAAGAATGAAAGAGAGTGGGAAGCATGGAGAGAAATGGGGCAATGATGTTCAGTGCTTCTTCCTAGTTCCGGACTCGGTTACATACGGCTTACGAGTAATACTATCATTCCATTCTCAGTTTGACCTACTTTGGTGTTGCTCATTTTAGTTATCGTCAGACCTTCATGTTCACCTTTGAAAAACATTGAAGTTAACAGACACACAGCTCATTCCCTCAATCACACCAGTTTTCTTTCTGTGCATACTAAGTACACTCTTCACTTACATACCCTTTGTTCAGTATACTCGTACTTTTCCATCACACATCTTTCGTAGACCTCAACACTGCTGTCCTAACTAATTTGCGCATCTCATCTAATTTTAACAACCTTACTTCTGAAGCGGTTTCTCAATTCACCATCAGCATCATTCTCATTTCTTTTCTCATCCAATCATTCCGATCGCTTTTCCAATCCAGCGATGGGATGAGGTAGGGTTAAGAGAGAAAAAAAATGGGTAAAGGAATATCATCACCTGCATGCCACAATCAGTAAACGAAACTGTTATAAACTCATCATTCAAGCACAGGGATTCTTCACTCTACCTCATAAGCATAAAATTCACACCAGCTCCATTCACGTTACCTATCAGCTGATGTCAGTCCAACGGCTAGACCATCACCATATAAAACCAAAGGTGGCAAACTCTTGTTATACACTCCAGCATGCATAACTCTTCCAACCACCTCTATCACCCCTCATTTCCCTAGCTTCATCAACCCACATTTGTTGCTTCCTCGCTCTTTAATTTACCATATAACCTTTGTCTTTGTGGCCCACCATGCATCCTTCCACCTTCGAATACGCTCAGATACATGCTTTTCACCACCCTATTTACATCCATACCGCCTATGCACACTCTCCGATTCAGATGTCCACAGGCGTCCTTAATCCACAACTTTTACGCATTACTTTATTTCCTTTCCACTCTCTGCATTCCACATCCACATTCCTTAACATGCGAATCTTCACCTCTCTTACTTGTGACTTTGCATTTTCATGGCGAACCAATTCCGTACGTATATGTTAAAATGGACACTAAAATTCTTTCGTGCAAGTCTCTCGTAGCCGCCACATTCAGCCTCTGTTTCGTAACAAGGCCTTCATAGCACCAGTCATTTCCTACCCGTTCCCATTCTCCTTTCTGTTACCACTGCATATTTATCTCTCTCCTCTATCATTGTACACAGATACTTAAACTCCTTCTCCACTTCCCGTCTCATTCTAAACCTTCATCACATTACACTGGATCACCTTTCTGTACAACCATCACTTTGCTTTTACCTATATTTACCCCGAAGCTCAACGCTCGCAGTCATCCACAAAAATTCACCAATCCAGCAAGCTCCTGTTTACTCTTAGCAAACAATGCAGCAGCAGCATTATTCATCACCATGCTAATCTGTCTCCAAAACTTGAGTTTTTAAGTATTTCATAATCCCGTCCATAAATATCAATAATGAATAATTATGGGGATATCACAACCATGTCTCGCACCATCGCTGACCGTAAACGACACACTTAGATTATCACCATCCATCCATACACATGCTTCACCACCATCTTAAAAACTCTTAACTGCATTGAGCCATTTTCCATCCTCACTATACGTGCTCAAAATCATCCATAATCTTTTTCCAATTACCACGTCGCATGCGCTTCCTTGATCCATAAAAGCCAGCAATAGCTTGTGGTCCGCTTCACAACTTTTCTCTACTCTACTGTATGTCTCATGACAGATCTAATCAGAGCATCCCGTACCATATATAAGAGTGGCGAACAGGGTGGCTTTAAAATCACCCTGCTCGTCATTCACCATGCCTTCTGATATACTGTATTACATATTTCGTTTTCTCTCTCCTCTACACTTGGTCATCTCTGAATACACCTCATCAACACCTGCTGCATTCCCGTTCCTCTGTCGCCTGACAGCCTTCGTCACTTCTAATGTTACGTTTTCTGACACTGCATGCGTTCTCTGTGCACCACCAAACCATTCATGTCTACATCCGCACTTCTCTCGTCATTCCTATGCATCAGCCTTTCAAAATATTTTATCTATCTGCTCCTTACGTCAGTTCCACTAGTTAATATTCTCCCACTTTCATCCTTCATTCTTTCATATTCTTTCCACCAGAACTCCTTTATTTTTACCCCCCTCCCCGGAGGGGCTCGGGGACGGGAATTGTTTTCACTCGTTTTGTCTGTTTGTTTGTCTGTCTGTGTGTCTGTCTGTCTGTTAACAACTTTACGCGAAAACTATTGGTGCGCTTTTGACTCAAATACAGGTATGATGGGCTATGGCCCTCTGATCACCTGATTAAATTTTGGGCCAATTTGGGCCAAGACCCA
>JAGKTI010004467.1:0-23997 GCA_018397915.1 Birgus latro
ATCTGATACATTTGGCATCACTGGATGGCATAAGTAAACAAGGGGGCGTCCTCTGCATGGCAACAGAGGACGCTGACCATTCACTGTCAGTCATCCCAGCCCTATCTCTGACCGATTTAAAAAAAAAAAAAAGTACCCCAGCATGTTTGTTTACGTTTGCCAGGTGAACGATTATACCAACGAATTTTATATTTACAACTTGTGACTTTAGCAGTACACTGTGGATAACTAATCTTGTACTCCAGATACTGGAAAAATGTGTGAGTAACTCATATTGTTCCATGGCTCTACAAGGAGCTGCTTTACTGGTTGCGGTACAACAGTTATAATCTCTGTTGCCGTGCCAAGCAAAGAGCCAAACTACTGACGGGGTGGATTTGGGGTGCTACTTGTCAACGTACGAACGAAAATGCCGGTCAAGAAGCCCGAGATCTTCTACAACAAGGTAAGGAGGTAACAATGAAACCCTCTCTGTGTGTGTGTGTGTGTGTGATAGTTAGAATAAATGTCTGACAATACCTTCGTTTGTCAAATGACGTGTTTGAAATTTGGCAGGAGGTGCAGTAGGGGAAGTTGTATAAAATAATATTTCCCTTTATTGTCAGTTAACATGTTTGCCTCACCTGTAAGTGTACAAGGACAGGAAAAGAAATATGGTAATGATTATCCATTATTCTTCTCTCACATTCTGATGTGTACAATGAGTAATTCAATGTTAATAGCATACCGGTACAGTTACTACAGTACTCTATAAGTAACAGTGAGTTTAAGTTATTTTCTGTTACTCCCAGAACATCTTAACATGATTTCCATGTCAGTTACCGTATATAGTATCTGCAAGATGACTGGAAGCAGTTTACTAAAATGAAGTTGGAAGCAGTTTGACTGAAATGAAGTTTGGGAAATCATAGTGAAGTTCTTGTCATATAGTTATATTGTGTAATTTTTGTGCTGTTTCCATGGTATAGGTGATGCTCAAATTGCTGAGCTTGGTATGGTATTAGTGAATAGATGCATTAATTTGGAAGTCTGTTAATACTAGTCCCCTCATTTTGGGCAAAATTGAAACCTTTTACCAAGTTACCCTAGGCAGTACCAAATGTACAGTAAGTTAAAAGTGCAGCAGTGGGTGTGAAATTAATTTCAGCCACTCATTAACAGCTTAAAATCATGGATGTCATTTTTATTTCATTCTTGCTACTTCCAGGCAGTTTACAGTATTAAGGTTAGAAGATCCCCTTGGTAATGAATGGGTAAATGAATCCCTACATATTATAAAGTTTATCCTGGTCCAACAGGGAATAAATCATTGGGAGATGGCAAAAATAAAATAGATTTTATAAGATTCATGGTGTTAATACTGTAACCCATTTTTCCAGCCTCTGAGTACTGTATCAAAGCTTTCTTTAATCTGACATTGGCTTTCCCATGATCATACCATATACTGTACTGTAATAGGGTATGTTGAGGATATGCATTTTTGTGTGTACTGTATGTGTGATTATGATGTTTGATTTAACCCATCCAGTCCCGACCGGTTTTTTACCCAGCCTATCCCCAGGTCCCGACCGATTTTTGACTTTTTGTTTTTTTGGCTGAAACCTTCGCTTTTGGTGAGAAACATCGAAAATTCATAGAGAAATCGCGATTCTGAGGATAGAACTGTTGATACAAGTGTCACTCAACCTTACGTTTTCTTTCTTTTTCAGAGTACCTGGCTAAAGAAAACGAACTATGGAAGGGTTAACTAATTCAAGCCACTTTAAATTATGTATTTTTTTTTCATTTGTTTCGAATTTATGTGTAGTACAAGTCTATATTCCTTTTCACACAATAATGTAGTCGTTTATAAGCATTGTTCACTCACCCAAAACCCAAGTATATGGCACCTTCCTTTACGACATTACCACCTCATCACTTCTGTTTGTTTCTACCTCTAGCTTCTTTGTTTCTTTGTACTCCACCTCAGGAATCACTTTCACTGTGAATTTCGTCATTGGAGAGACCGTGGGGCAACATACCTTTACTGACCAGGTTACAACTAACAGGTGAATTGCCCAGTGTAGGGGGAGGTGGGGGGAAGAGGGGGTTAGGTGGGGCCAGGCAGTATCCCCACTTGACAGCAGGTAGAGGAAGGTCTCCCACATTTGCCTACCAAAAATCACCTGCGAGTGTTGAAAAATGTGCACACAATGGGCCTTGCAATTGAGTGATGTACGATGAATGTCGTTGGGTCTGTCCGTGGAAAAAAGTAGCGACGTGCATCGTATGGCATTGGGACTCAGCGGGTTAAAGTGGAATAAGAAACTGAATTATCTTTTTTCTTTGGCATACACTTCCAGGTACTGAAATACTGTATTGGTAGATTCTCAGTTGTGTCCCACAATCAGGAATTCATGTGTGATATTTTTGCTTGTCAGTGGAATGCTTTAGACTGACATGTTTATTCATACATGAGCTGCCATGGGTCATGTCGTCACTGATAGGTTATTTGTTTCTTTTTCTTGATTGCCCTAGACAATTTATTCACCTTAGGAGAGATTAATCTTGAATGGTTAGTTGTAATATTGACTAACTCCTTCATTAATGTTGGGGTGAATAGAATCATCAGTAATAAGAATGAAATGGAAAAATATGTGAATTGTTTGAAAAGGTTAGCTGATCCATTAAATCTAGCGATGTATATTTCATTTTGTTCTTACAGTTTTCAGTGAAATTCAGTTTGAGGGTGGATTTATTTGTTTACTGTATTTATGTAATGCACAGTATTGAGCTCAAAGGATGAGATATGACCTTCATTAAACCCTTCATCGCCAGGGGCCTTCCCAAAACTGAATAAAACTGTCTGGAGGTAGCAAGCTTAAACTAAACTGTCATCTGAGTAAAGGGGTTGAAGGCTTATGTATTTCAGCTGTCCTCACCTTCATCGCATTCCTTCACAAACACTCTCTCCTTTTGTGTGTTTATCTGACTTATTTTCACTGTTACTAAGCCATCTTTCTTAGTGCACCACCACTCTTCTGTCTTCTCTTATCATTTTTCTCCAGTCACATCCCTTGAACCACCCTTCCCCCCCATGTGATTCCCCCCTCCCCTCTCCACATACAGTATTATCACCTTTCCTCTCACCCCCTTGTTATTCAGCCCTCCTCCCTTCTTGTCCTTTTCCTCCTTTCTTGTCACTCTTCCTCTTTGCTTGCCACCCTCTTCCTCTCATCCTCTCATTCCGTTTCTTCTTCCTTCATAATTATCTCTATCCTCCTTCTATTTCATTCCTTTCCACCTTTCTTCTCAATCCTCATTCCTTGTCAGCCTCTCACCCGTGTGAGCTCCTCATCCCTCCCTTATCACATCTGTATCCTGCCCCTCCCCCCATTAGCACCCTTGGCAACCTACCCCACTTCTCCCCCCCCATTAACTCCCCACTTCTTCCTTGGCAACACCTCTCCTCATCCCCTCCTCCCCATAAGCTTTCCATTTTTCCCTTGTCACCACTTCACCCATTCCCGGTAATTAGTTCTTTGTCATCACTTCTCCCCTTCCCCCTCTTCAGTTCCCACTCCTTCCTTGTCATCTCTCCCCTTCTCCCTGTTGGTTCCCACTCCTTGCTTATTATCACTTGTTCCCTCTCCCCCATTAGCTCCCAGCTCCTCTCTTGTCACCATCTCTCCCCTTCTTCCCATGGTAGCTCCCCACTTGCCACCACCTCTCCCCCTTACTCCCCATATTAGCTCCCCACTCCTCCTTTGTCAGCACCTCACCCTACCATTCCTTTCCCTAATTTTGTTTTCATGTTCACTTTTATCACATTCCTCATCAACCTTCCTTCTCCCTCTGAGGTCCATGCCTCCTCTTCTAAACACTCACCATCTTCTTTATTCTTTATCTCCCATACCTACTCTAATTGTGCACTCTCTTCTTTCATTATGGTAGCAATCTGACTTGTGTACCTTCTCGTTTAGGGGCAAGCATTAATCAATAATCATAACATTTCACTGACTTGCTAGTGTTGGTTGGGTCTACTGTGCCATTCATGATGGGATTTGAACAACAATAACAACAGCCATGTTGTCATACACTCACCATTTGACTTTCTGCATCATTTCAGTGGTTGACTCACATGAAGTTTGGCGTAGTTCATGTGAGAGCTTTCCCTTAGAAAATAATTATAGCTCATCTTGAATTGCCAGCCAGACTATTGCCAGATGCCATAATCCCATAAGGGATGGCCATTTGACTTTGAGTTATTTGTTTTACAGGGAGGGGCACTAACCCTCCACCAACCCACTTGTTGACATGTAGGGAGCACATATGGTTTGGTTATATGGTTACCACCCATCGTTGTAAATGGTTTCTTGGCTTACAGGAAACCATTTGGCTTGTCACTCAATGTAAAGCCACCTGTAAAGGAAAGAAAAGCAATAAGAAGTGGCAGGAAAGATGGGAAAAATAGGAAGAGAGGAGGGCAGGCACAGAAAAAGAATGATAAAGGCTAAGGAAGAAGTAGGCAGCACTACATCAAGTGAGTGGATGATGGTTGCCACCACCCACCACTATCTTGAATTGCCTATTAAGTAATTAAGGCACATTTATGAATTTAATTCAAGCTAATTCTAGAGAAATCTTATATGAATAACAATAGAATTTATATAGGGCCACTAACTTGTTGTACTGTGGTTGTCATTCTTTTTTTTTTTTTGCATCTGCACTCTCTCTTCCTATTTCTCCCATCTTTCCTGTCACTTTTGATTACTCTTCTTTCCTTTTCAGGTGGCTTTACATTGAGTGACAAGCTAAATGGTTTCCTGTAAGCCAGGAAACCATTTACAACATTGGTTGGTAACCATATAACCATCCCATATGCCCCTCCCCGTAAAACAACCCAAAGACAAACGACCACCCCTTCTGAGATTATGGTGTCTGGGTCTAGGTAAATAGATGCCACACATTCATCCCTCAGTCTCCTTATACTGTACACACACACACACACACACACACACAAGGCTAAATAGTTTTCTCCATCATGTCATGTACATTTTTTTTTTTTCTCACTCACTCACCTACCCATCACTTTTACCATCACTTACACTTCCATATCTTTGTTGCCTGCCTCACTGTCTTTCCTACTTTACCCCTCCATGATACAGCTCTTCATCAACAATGAGTTTGTGGAGGCTGCTAGTGGACGTACATTCCCTGTTATTGACCCAGCTACAGAGCAGGTCATTTCTAACGTCAGTGAAGCTGGACCAGTGAGTACTCATAAAATATTGTGTTAATGTATAGTCAGTGAGAGAAGTATTGAGAACCCTGCATTTGAAGAATTAGACTGGGTTGATATTTTTTGGCATGCTTCAGTGTGTCTGGTATCTGTAATTAGTAGTAACTTATAAATCTGTTTGATGCCAAAGTAATTTTGCTTTAATGAGTGACATAGCATTAAAATGTTAGGGTACTGAAATGAGATACACATACTGAAGTATGGTATTTTGAAGCTGTTGTTCCTGTTTCAAACTGTAAGGTCCAATGGGGGTCTTTTTTAACAGGGGTCACAGGGACCATGTTTTGTTCCTTATAATACTTCATCTTACAGTAAGAGTCCATTCCTCTTGCTCCATAGTATTTTATCCATAGTTCCTTCCAGCTTTGGTTTAAGAATTTGGGCATTTTAATGTATTTACTGGTATTTATTTGTATGGTTGTTTTAATATTTGAAGATCTAGTGTATGGTATAAATACAGTTATTGCTTGATTTCCCTATTACCCTCAATGCAACCAGTATTCCTATATCTTAAAGTATTTAAATTCATGGTGTTTCAATTAGCAGTACCCTCAGTTGGACCTCTCACATTGTATCACTTTCTAAAACCACCTCAAAGAAACTTGGATTATTGTACAGAGTCTGTAACTTCTTCACTGACATGCTGGTAGCTATAATTTACAAGAGCCAAGTGTGCTGTCTAAATGTTACTCACCTTTGTGGAGAGGTTGCACTAAAACAGCTGGACAAAATTCAGAACAAAGCTATAGTAATAATAATAATCAGTAACCCAGCAGTTACAAATGAACTGCCTCCCATACATGTGAGAAGGAATGTTTTATCCCTGGCATTATTTTTTAGGTACTGTACTTCTGTGGCAAATGGTCAGTAGTTACATCCATTGTGTCACCTCTCCATGCCTTCCTCTGTGCTACATGGGCTTATAGTCCACAGTAGTTCAAGTCCAGCTGTTCCAGATTTTATAAATGGAGGACACCTGTAATTTGGTGTTTTTATTTTTGTTTTTCCCTTCCTCAGTTCATTCATCTTCTGTGGGGGAGGGGAAAAAAAAAAAAAAGTCATTCACCACATCTCCATGTTTCATTCAGGAAGATGTGGACAAAGCAGTAGCAGCAGCAAAGGCAGCCTTCAGTAGCAAGGCCCCATGGCGTACCATGGATGCTTCACGTCGAGGTAGTCTCATGCACAAGGTGGGTGGGTGGTGTTCATGCATTGGTTGGTTGATTTAGTAGAACAGTGCAGTTTAGCTGTAATGTAGCTTTCCTGCTTTGCAT
The DNA here is from genome assembly GCA_018397915.1 of Birgus latro. Taxonomy (NCBI): domain Eukaryota; kingdom Metazoa; phylum Arthropoda; class Malacostraca; order Decapoda; family Coenobitidae; genus Birgus; species Birgus latro. The sequence goes on from JAGKTI010004467.1 coordinate 6,556, forward strand.
CATGTCAGTCTTATGTCAGAGGCAGAAGTCATCATCATCACCATCGTCATCCTGACCTCATGCTTTCCCACCAAAGGATGGGGTGAGGAGGGGTGGAGGTGTGTTATGTATATAATGCCATTTGTGTTCATGAGAACTGCTGGATTTTGATGTCTGGCACTGAAGCTTAATTTTTGTGTCAGCTGCGATGAAACTGTTTCCCTCTATCTTATCTCATGGCAGATGCACAGTCTTAGAAGAGGTGACTGCAATGTCACCCAGTCCTCCACCATCAGGCTGCCCTATCTTCAGCTCACACAACCCTCACTCAAATACAGTATGCCCGTAGCCTATTATCCAGTGCATCGATGACCGGCGCTTCGCTAGACTGAACACAAAAAATAGGGGAACATTCACACAGTCCTAACAGTTTGGATGTCCATCGCCTTGCTAGTCCGACACTCTGCCTCTCCAGTCCGACACCTTACCTCTCCAGTCCGACACCTTACCTCTCCTTAAGTTTTAAACGAGGCTTTCCTGGTCCTCCCTTCCTCCCTCCATCCCCTCTCTGCCCCCCCCCCCTGTCCCTTCTCCATCCCCCACCACACTCAGCACTGCCAGGCATGTCTCCCTCCCTGTCACCCTGCCTTCCCCCATCCTTGGTTGTCTCCCACTCCATCCCCCCACCCTCCCCCACCACTGCATGTCTCCTGTGTGTGTGTGTGTGTGAGAGAGAGAGAGAGAGAGAGAGAATGATAGTGGTGAGTGAGTGTGGTGAGTGAGTAAATGAGAAAGTGAGCAATTGAGTGAGTGAGTGAGACTAGGTGGGTATTAGGGCTGTTTGGCTTTCTTGCCTCCTTCCCCTACCTCCCATCCTTCACCACCCCCACTTGTCTCCCTCCACCACCCCTGTTTGTCTCCCTCCCAATCCCTCTGCCCTCCCTTAGCTCTGCTTGGCTCACTGCCAGCAGCCTGCCTGGCTGTTTAGTTGCCCTGAAGCGGTGTTGAACACTGCACATCCCACCACCCTACCCTCTTGCATGTGATGTTTGATGTGCCATTTTTTTAGCAGTAGTTTTGTTTATGAGGATAATAAACATTACCTATGGTGTTTCTGCCTCAGTCTCTATTGATTAAGGTATATGAGAGTTTGGGTTTGGGTCTGGAATGCCTCTCTGGCTTTTCTTCAGTATCTTATGGGGAAAATTGCTTCAATATCTGACATACTTGCAGACTGATCATTCCCACTGGAACACAACATTGCCGGATATTGGGGTATGATTGTAAATAATTTTCAGTTCGTACAAACCATCTTAAGAAACTTCGAACATTTTCCAGCACAGATACTGTGGTCAAGGCTCGGAATTCCAGTTAGATCTAGCAAGTGATCTTGCCTGCATTCAATATACTGTATTCTGAGTCATGATGGGTAAAGTTACCTTTTTAACGCCTAAAAGACGGGTGTCCGCATATGCTGTCCAAGGGTACTAGGGCCAAAAAGACGGGTGTCCACATATGCAATCACCCCCCACCCCACCCCCACCCCCCAAACTCACCCCACCCACCCAAACTCACCCCACCCACCCCACCCCCCTACCACCAAACCCACACACCACCTGCCACCCACCCTCACCCTCCCCCCCACCCCTGCTCCCCACCATCCCCTCAGTACCCCCCACCACCCCATACCACCCCTAACCTCCACCCTTCCACCTCCCCTACCCTCTCCACCCCCATCCCCCCCACCCCCCACAACCCCCACCCCCAACTGCCCATCCCCTACCCCCAACCCCCCAACCCCCTACCCTCCTCCTCCCCCCACCCCCACACACCCACACCCTCCAAACTACCCCACCCCTCCAGCCCCCACCACCACCCCTACCCTTTTCACCCCACCCCCCTCCCTAACCCCCACTTACTACCCCACCCATCACCCCCACACTCCCATCCCCCACCTTCCCCAATCTCCTGGTCCCCATCCCCACAACCCCCACAAATCCCCCACTATATCGCACTTGTCGATTATGCCCGTCCTGAGTGTCTGTCAAAACATTCTGATGCCTGTCTTTTAGGGGGTAAGAAGAGCAGGACTGTAGCATACAGTAGAACACATTATTGTATTAATGAATGTTAATTGCCTCACTGAAGGGCAGGAGGTTGGATAGTAAAACTTGTACATATTGCAAATCTGTATCTTAAACCAACCCAGCTACAGTTACAAATATTCCAGCTCCTTAAAATCTAGTAATAGTTCTACAGATTAAGCCTCACACCTTGTTATGGAGCTTCAGTACTATATCACCTTTTCTGAAGTACTGTATGTACAGTAAAAGTCCATTAATCCAAATGGCAATGGACCGAGAATCATTCGGATTATCAGATTTTTCGGATTTTTGGGTGGGACCCCTAAGACACTTAATTTCATGTTTAAACTGAAATTTTACCGAATGGATCACTTTTCATTCATTCATAATACAATATGGCATATATTAACATTACTTTACGTATTACATAAATTTTTTACTCAATACTGTATTACTGAAGACATGAACTGTACTGTAATTGGTAAATTAAGAGATGTTATGGGTTGTTTAACTCCCCAGTAATGCGTATTGTTGAAAACAGCAGTGGTAGGCAGGTAAATCCAATTAGAGAGAGTAAGTCCGGAGTTAATAATAATAATATGCACGTATTGTAAAAGCACAAAAACTTCATATGTATTACTGTGGAAAATTCCTTAAACCTACGGTACAGATCCAAAAGTGGTCAGTTGTTTACGAGGAGTTGCCAATCCATGCATTACCTAATTCACGACCACACTCCTCGGTACTTCGGTGCATTTGGCGCCAGTTTGAATTTTTAAATTTTGATTTTTTTTACTTTTGGAGTTTTTGTCGGCCTTCTTCAAAAACTTGGATTATTGGGATTTTCGGATTATCAGTGTTCGGATTAATGGACTTTTACTGTATTACTAATTAGTAAATTTTATAGCATAGTACATTGTGTTGATGGTGTGTGTGTGTGTGTGTGTATGCATGCTGTATAAATATATCTAAAGCATAATGCTGAATGACCATGCCCTTGTTTGTGTGCTTCCTACGGTTAGTGCAGGGGAGACTTTACTGAAAGTGAGTAAGATAATCTGGAAGTAATAAGCTTAAGGTAAAATGGGGATACTTGTATTGAAGGAACTGATTGGGATTACGTCTAACCAATTCATGAATATAAGGCTCCATTATCGTAAATAATGTTGTCTGGTTGAAAGGGAAAAAAAAAATGCTTATGGCACTTGGTTCTGTTTTTAGAAATGAGATTTCTGATGGGATGTTAAGCCTCATTTTTTAAAATATAATATTGGAGCACATAAGAGAAGGGAGTAGTGAGATTGTGCTCAGTCTTGTTGCTGATTGAATTATGAAAAATACAGGCTGGCTGTATCTCATCTCTTCAAAATATCATTGTCAAAATTTTGGGTCTTGCTTTCCCATTTGTTATCTCAGGTTTAACTCCAATATGGGTGACAGCCTTCTTAGCTTGCTTTTGCTGCTACCTGATGATTCTCTTTGAGTTAGAAAAGGCCTCTCATATATACAGGACATATCAAGGCCAGATCTAGCCCTTCAGCTCATAATATCTTGCCTAACCTGGAAAAAATAAGAAAATGCAAGAAAACTATTAAATAGATATCCCTGGGTTCAGTGAGTTAAAAATATATGCCACTTACCTCCACTCAGCTTTGTGACCTGCTTGAGCGTGACTTGGAATACCTGGCAGCTCTGGACACCTTGGACAATGGGAAGCCAATGTCAGAGTCACGGGGGGACCTGGAGTACAGTGTGGGCACCATTAGGTATTATGCTGGATGGTGTGACAAGATACATGGGAACACTGTACCCTGTGGTATGTCGAACTACCATAGAATTTTTCATGAGTAAACAGAAATGCTTGATGTTAGCCAAAATAAAATTTTTAGGTGTATCAGTAGTAGACAGAAGTTACTTGACATAGTTTTGGAAGCCTTAGATTGCTAGAATTTCTTTATTGAACAAAATCTTCTGGGGTTAGCCTGAATAATATATATACCCCAAGTGTTCCAACTTCTGTGGAAAGGTTAATGGAGAGAGTGTATGATTTAGATTTTTTGTTCCTGCATAAACTCATTGGAGACATCAGTCAGAGGAGACAGAAAGCCCCAGCTATATTCCCCTCCTCCTGTACCTTAAAGGGTATAAGGCTACTTGCATCATGTGGTAGATGGTAAGTCATCACCTCAGTGTCCTTGGAAAGGAGGATGGTGGATTGCAGGAAAAGGGCAGTTTAGTCTTACTGTTCACCACGTTCACTTCAGATAAGCCTTGGGCCACAACCACAGCCTTTTTATGCCAATACCATGAACAGCATGTTCAAATTAATACACACCAGTGCACACATCAAACTGTTTGTTAGCACAGATGATGGGTATTGGAAAATGCCTGATGATTCTACTCCATATTACTAGACCTACTCTTAGGGGGATGCCATATATTTTATGCTTGTGTTTCCTAGTCAGTTTTGTTATATGAATATGCAGATGACAGTGAGATTAATCATCAAGGGGCATCACAAGCATTATTGATCATTTAGGATATTCAAATCCTCCTGCAGGATTTTTTTTTTTCTTCAGAAAAAGATGTTTTGACACTCAGCAACTGCCTTCCTTCAGACAGTGTGTACTGTGTGCTCAGAATTATCCATAAATATGTTACGGCCTTAGAATGCTATACATAATAAGGTGCATTGCAGAAGAGAAATAAAACAGTGCCATGTTGAGATGATTGCTCTTTTCGTTTCGTTTTTTGAAGGCTCCAACTTGCTTGCATGCATCGGCCTTGGTCACATAATGGTGGCTGTCCATGCTGCTCAGTCTCCAGCAGCTTTCCTACTCAGCCCCTCATCCCTGAGGTCGCATTCAGTAACCTCGTCCCAGATCTTTTTCGGTCTACCTTTTCCAATCCTACCCCTAATGTTAACACTCCTCACTTTCTGCACTGAATTATCATTCCCCATTCTCTCCACATGGCCAGATCATCTCAATCTACCTCTCCTCATCACGACACCAATACACTCCAGTCCCATCTATCCCTCAACTTTTCCATCGTAAACCTAGCCCCCCCAGGCCTCACACTCAGGGACGCACTGCACATCCACCTAATCATTGTCATTTCTGTACATTTGAGCCTGTGAATATCCTTTTCCTTTACTGCCCAGGTCTCACTACCATACAGCATTAAATTATTTCTTGTACCATATACATATCCCCAATGTACTCCCTTATATCCTTGAGCTGCTTCATGTACATGACCATTTAAGTCCCCTCCCAAAACTACAACCTCATCGTCCCCCATACCACCTACTACACGAAGTCAGCCCAAATTCTATCCTGTACCTTATCCTAGCCTGCCTTTGGGGGATACGCCGATGTAAGTGCAACCATTTTCCCACCGAACAAAATTGTAGTTGCATTTTGCTTTCCGTCATTTTTTATTTATTTTTATTTTATTTTTTTTCCCGGCATTTAACCCGTTCATTCCTGACCAATGTTTTACCCAAGACACCCTCAGAACCCGACCGATTTTCAACTTTTTTTTTCCCCCCCTTCTTCTCTCAAACCTCCGGTTTTGGTTAGAAACATCGAAAATTCATAGAGAAATCGCCCTCCTGAGCTTATAAATGTTGGTACAGGTATCAGTCAGCCTTTCGTTTTCCTTCTTTCTCAGGGTACCTGACTAAAGAAAACGAACTGTGGAAGGGTTAACTAATTCAGGCCACTTTAAATTATGTATTTATTTATTTATTTGGTATGAATTTATTTGTAGTACAAGTCTATATTGGTTTTCACACAATAATATAGGCGATAAAAGCATTGTTCACTCACCCAAAACCCCAGCACATGGCACCTTCCTTTACGACATTACCACCTTATCACTTCTGTTTGTTTCTCCCTCTAGCTTCTTTGTTTCTTTGTCTTCCACCTCAGGAATCACTTTCACCATGAATTTCATCATTGGAGAGACCGTGGGGCAACATCTTTACTGGTGAGGTTACTGCTAACAGGTGAAATGCCGAGTGTGGGGGGGGGTCAGGTGGGGCCAGGCAGTATCCCCGCTTGACAGCAGGTAGAGGAAGGTCTCCCACATATTCCTACCAAAAATCACCTGTGAATCTTGAAAAATGTGCAAACGATGGGCCTTGCAACTGACTGACGTACGATGCACGTTGGTGGGTCTGTCCGCGGAAAAAGTAGCGACATGCATCGCACGTCAGTGGGACTCAGCGGGTTAAGATATGCAGTCATTCATTTTCAGTGCATGTGCGCTTATGAGTGGTAGGAATCATTGTACAGTAGTTCTGTCTATCTACTGCCAGACGCCTCAGTCCCATAAGGGATGGCCACAAACAAATTGCCTCCATTTTGCCCTGTCCAATGCCATTTCACTTCCCTGCTCCAAGCTCACACCCTTCCCTCTCATATACCTCTCCACTCCATCCCTCCACTCATTCTCAGCCTCCCCCTCCCTTTCCTCCCCTCCATCTTGCTCACATACACTCTCCTCATCAGTCTCTCTCATCCTCTCCACATGGCCAAACCACCTCAGTGTATTACCCCTAATGCTTTCTATCACATACACATCCACACCACAGTGCTTCTTCACTTTCTCATTTGTCAGTCTCTTTCTCCATTAACTCCACATGCTCCTCTCAAATATATTTCCACTGCTCTCACTCTTGACTTGTGTCCTTCCAACAAGGTCCAAGCTTCATTTCCATACATGAAAGTTGGTATCACAGTACTATCATGCAGCAACTTTTTTACTTCCATACTCACTTTTCCATTCCGTTTCACTGCTTTCAAAGTACCAGCAACCTTTCTTCTTTGTTGTGCCCTTTCAAGCACTTCATCCTCTGAACTTCCATCCTTATTCATTACACTATGCAAGTACTTAAACGCACTCACATTTTCCATTTCCTCTCCATCCAGCCTCACTGTACATTCAGTGACTTCATTTCTCTCGAAGACCATAACTTTACTCTTCACACATTCACCTTTAGATTCCATTTCTTACACACTCTCCCAAACTCACTCACCAAGCTTTGCAGTTCCCCTTCATCTTCATTTAACAATACAATATCATCTCCAAACAACAGTAGAGGGAGTTTCCAAACTCTGCCCTTTCATTAGGGTCACTTCAGCATCCACTGCTGTACCTTGTACCTCTTTTATAACCCCATCCATATACAGATTGAACATTTATGTGGACATGACACATCCCTGTTTCAATCCAACATTTTCATATAGAAAAATTCACTTCTATCCACATGCATTGCAGCCTTATCCCCATCACACGTATTCTTCATGGCATTCAACAACTTCCCATTTACTCCATATCTTTTTAATACTTTCCACATTCCTTGTCTATCCATCCTGTCATATGCTTTCTCCAAATCCATGGAGGCTGCATACAGCTTCTTTCCCTTCTCTAGAAACAGTTCCACTAAAGACCTAAGAATGAATATCTGATCTACACAACCTCTTACCTTCCTAAAACCTCCCTGTTCTCCAGCAAATTCCTCTGTTATTTCCCAAACTCTGTCAGTAAGTATCCCACCATATACTTTTCCTACTACGCTAAGAAGACAAATGCCCTTATGATTACCACACACTTCTTTTTTCCCTTTTCCTTTGTACAGGGGATTAATTATACCTGACTTCCAGTCCTCTGGGATTTTACCTTCCTCCCTAGCCAAACTGCACGTCTACCATATCCATTCTACTACTATCTCTCCCTCGTGCTTCGGCATTTCGCCACACACTCCATCAATTCCTGGGGCTTTCTTCATTACTGCCTACTGATTTCTTCCTCTCTTCTCACCTCCTTCCATCATCCAGCCATTTCCCAGCCACTTGCTCGCATTACTTTCATTCTCTATGTTCAGCCGTTCCTTATAGTGTTCTTTCCATCTGCTCACTTTTTCTCCCTTCTCCACTAGCAATGCACCATTTTTATCTTTCACACCCTGACTTACTCCTTTATTATCCTGTCTAACTCTCTTTACCTCTTTCAAGAATATTTTCTTACATTCTCTCTGCTTTACACTCAAATTCCTTCCAAATTCCTCATCCACTCTTTTCTTATCCTCTCTTATTAATCTTTTCACCTCTCTCCCCCTCTCTACATATAACTCATTCCTGCATCTCTCAACTTCCTCCATGTCCCTGTTCCTCATCCACTTACTATGTGCTTTCTTCTTTTGTGCCACAGCCTGTCTAACCTCTTCATTCCACCATGCTGTTCCTTGCACCCTCTTTTGTCTTCTCTTCACCCTACACACCACTTCACGTGCTGCACAGATTTCTTCTGTGAAAATCTTGCACATGCCTTCCACATCCCCCATCTGCTCCAGATCATATTTACAGCAGTTGATTGTTCAAATTACCATCATAAGCACCCAGTCATGTGTGGACTGTGCCATGTCTTGCCAACACCTGAGATGCTGAGCTGGTTCAAGTAATGAGGAAGGTACACAATGCAAGTATCTGCTTGTCACTACCTCCTTATCCCATCAGTCTGGTACATCCTGTGCAGTGACTGCTTTGGCTGGAGAGTTCATGTGTGTGATTTGTTTGGTCATTGTGCATACATACAGTACATCCTGTCATTTTGTACACAACACTTATCTAGTCTTTGAGCCTGTTGCCTCCTCATCCCACACCATCTTTCCAGTGTGTGCCTTAGCTCTCCTTCAGATGGAGAGTTTGTATGTGTGATGTAGTTGGTCTGATTTACTTGATATTTTTGTGCAAGCATCTGCATGTCATTGTTGTCAGCTCATACCATCATATCATCCGGTGCTATATCTCTGCTTCAGATGGAGAGTGCATGGTTGTGATTTGTCTGATAATCCTATGGTAGTACTGCCTGTTGTTTTGTCTTCAACTCATCAGATATTCCAGCCATTAACTTACCTACCCCATTCCATACTGTTTTTCTGTTCTGCTTCAAGTGAAGAGTTCATGTATGTGGTTAATTTGGCTGTCCTCTGCAAGTTTCTGTTTGTCATTTTGTCTAGAGTGTCTTCCAGCCTTCTACCTTATCATATCATACAGTCTTTCAATCATCTGTTATAACTGTGCTTCAGATGGGGAGTTTATATGCATGACAAGAAAGGAGCCAGTGGGTGTTGTTGGACAGATCATTCCATGGAACTATCCACTCATGATGGTGGCATGGAAGTGGGGTCCTGCCCTTGCTGCTGGATGCACTATTGTACTCAAGCCGGCTGAACTTACTCCACTCAGTGCCCTTTATGTCGCAGCTCTCAGCAAGGAGGTGAGAACAGTATCATTTGTCACAGTCACTGTGATCATCATCCATTGTCATCATCATTGTCAGTGTCATCATATGTCATCACTGTTGTGATCATCATCCATTGTCATCATTGCACAGTTTCCTGTTGAACAGTGGGAGATCCTGATGGTTTGGTGAAGTTAAGATCTGTCTTGATTGCTGAATCTTGTTCTGTTTTAGCATCAGTACAGTAACTTGATAATAAAAACGAAGGATACCCAGTACAGTACTATGGACAGATCATTGTGATAAAGTAATTGATAAGATGGAACACCTAAAGTATGAATTGGTAACATTACATTATTGCATACAACTAACTGCCGGTGTTATTTTACTGTTAACTTTTCCAGCATGTCTTATTTTGACTTTCTTTCATAACTTAGGATGGCAGACCATTGTCAAAACATCAACTCTCATTTAAAATGCACACTGTTAACAAAACAGGATTGATGGTTATTATTAGAGGTATTGTTACAGAAAAGCTCCTTAATTTTTTCTGTAGGTACCAGAATACAGCTTACTGTTTACTAGAAAGTACAGTAGTTGTAGATAAATTTTGGTTGTTGAAAGAGGTCTGCAATAAGTGTGATTTGGTCATCAGTGGAGAGAGGTGGATTAGGGAAAGTGTTTGAAGTAGCTTAATGCAGAAGTAGAAAATAATCAAAGATGATAAAGGAAGTGGAGAGTAAAGTGTCACAGGGAAGATGGTTGGCCATTGCTATGAAAATCTTAATACAAAGCAGGACTTACTATGAAGGCTGTGAGATTGCATGAAGGTGTGGTAATGCATACTCTAATGCCTGGGTTTGAAAATACTGTACAGTAATATGGCAAGGGTGTGAAATATCAAAAGCGATTGCAGTTGGACAGTTAAGAAATGTATTTCAGTATGTGTGAGTTGCATAGACTGAATAGGATAAGACAGAAAGAAATTCATTCATTCATGAAAAAAAAAAAAAAAAAGTAGAAGATGGTGTGCTTATTTGGTGTAGTTATAATGAATTAGTCTATATATGAACAGGTTTGAGTGTGAAAGGAATCTTGGTTGCACAAGAGACTGGACTGAAGCAGATGAATGATGTATGGAGGTGCTCATGACAAGGGTTACACCCCTTTGCACTGTGGAAATTTAGTGACTCCCATAGGTGTGTATGAAATATATGTAGAGGGGGTAATCAGTATGTGGTAAAGGTTTTGCTTGTAAAATAGAGTGAAAAATTTAAAAGCTTGAATGGTTTTCAATGATTTTGTGACTCTTTTCACTAACACTAATATCCCAGTGAAATGGGTGTGTAGGATCCATAAATAGCAAACAGAATCTCAAGACTGGTAGTACAGTATAGTTTCTGACAGGCTGGGTTTCCTCCTGGTGTGATCAATGTGGTGCCTGGGTATGGGAATGTAGCAGGCCAGGCTGTCTCCCAGCACAAGGACATCGATAAGGTACAGTGTGCATGCATGTTTTTAAACAGTAAAATTTTACAGAAAGGGACCCCCACCATCCACTCACTTGGTGTAGTGTTATTCTAAGGGGACTGCATGTACAGTAGTGACAAGGCACATGGTTTCCATAACCCAGAAAACCATGTAATATGTTAGGTGGTAAGCATATGGCCAGTAGATGGATTTCTGTTGATCTAGTGGGTCAAAGTACTCGAAGCCAAAGGGGTAATTAAGGTTTATTACTCACATAATTGCCTCTCAAGTATGAGTGACTAGTCAGTCTTTCCTTTAAGGTGTGAACTAAATGGCCTAGCCTTGGATCCATATGCTGCAAATGTGGCAATGAAAAAAAAAAAAATGGTTGCTTACTTGTACATAATCATTCTTGATTGTGATAGCCAAGCCTCAGATCCCTACCCCCTGCAGAGGTCGGTTTGGGACTGGCTGTCATCATATTCATTAAACATTACAGTATATCCATGAATTCCCATTTACCGAGTTAAGCCTGGTGCTCTCGCGGACAGTGCAGAGTCATTACGTGCATTGTCAAGCAATAATGGTAGCTGTGAATTCAACATATTTTGCTGTTGTATTTACTCGATGTAGTGCTGCTCTCGGGTGTCTCCCCTTTCCTCTCCTCCATCCTTCTTTCCTTGAATCCTCTTCTGTCTTTCTTTCCTTCATTCTTTCCTTGTCCTTCTGCCTATGGGTGACTTTACACTCCCTCTTCTGTCTTTCTTGCCTTCATTCTTTCCTCATCCTTCTGCCTGTGGGTTACTCTACACTGAGTGATAAGCCAAATGGTTTCCTGTACACCAGGAAACCATTTACTACGCTGGGTGGTAACCATATAACCAAATTTTGGCACCTGGTGGTTTAGTGGGTAATTATGGCACTCCAATCGGATTGAGCCAGTGAAGGTTTATATCCAAGGGGTGGTTGTGGTTTATTGCTCATGTAATGCCATTCAGGGATGAGTGAGGGTGGTCACTCTCATCTTAAATGTCAGGACCAACTTGCCTAGCCCCGGGCTCCTACACTCCTCTGTGGGTTGACGTAGGATTGGATAATGAGTGAATGAATTAATGTATTTACTTAATATCATATCTGCTGTTTTACCATCCCCTCTTATTGCTTTTCTCTAGCATCATTTTTTTTGTTTATGCCACCGTAACCTCTTTAAATCTTATTGTGCCTTTAGTGCCACCTCCTCTGTACCTATCCCAACAGAAGTATTCCTTCTCTTGTCCATTGCTTCATCCACATTAAGATCAGTAACTCTAATCAGTCAGTCAGTCTCAGCCCCACATAAAACTTCTGCCTCATGGTCAGTTTTGCCTTCCCTCTTGCTGCTTATGTTTCTGGATTCTCTTACCCTAAGACAGTGAAAATTCTCTTACACTAAGACAGTGAAGTAATATACTGTTTAAATGTATAGTAGGTGCGGAAAGTGTTGACGCCATCTTAAAAAAAGAAAACATTCTTGTGGTTAGCAAGGAGAAACAAATAAATTAACACTCACCATTGAATTTAGTATTTACTGGCATTCCCCTTCACCTTTATTATCTTCTTAAGGCGTCTGGGGAGACTGATGGCATAGTTTTGCAGAACAGACGGACTAAAACTGCTCCAGAGCTGCTTGACTGCAGCCTCAAGTTTAGGCAAAGATGATGTGTCCATACTACGCAGCTGCTGCTTCATGTGCGCCCATAAATTCTCAATGGGATTGATATCTGGGCTGTTTCCAGGTCAATCTCGAATTAAGGGAACCTCACAGTCTGTTAGCCACTGTTTCACTGACTTTGCAACATGTGCAGGGGCAGAATCTTGCATAAATACTCTTGCCTTGGTTTTATCAAAAGAGTCACTTAAAACATCACATAAGAGCTCCAAATAATTGTTCTGGTTCACTTTTTCATTTTCAGGTAGAATTACCAACCTACCAACACCATAATATGTAAAGCAGCCCCAAGCCATGAGTGAGGCTGGGTATTTAACAAACTTGGAAGTGTACTTAGGATCCAGGGGGTCACTGCCTGGTTTGCGGTACACTCGTGATGAAGGGGTACCAGTGACAGTAAATGTTGACTCATCACTCCAAAGCACAGTTTTCCATTGCTCCTCACTCCAGGCAAGATATTTCTTACAAAAATTTACTCTCTTTTTCTTCTGAAGTGCAGTTAGCAGTGGTTTTTTACGAGCACAAAAACTCCTGTAGCCCAGATCGTCATGCAACAGCTGCTGCACACTTCTGACAGACACATCTGCCAGCAACTGTGGGTTCTTTTCTTTTAAATCCCGTGCTGTTAGCCTTGGATCCTTGCTAACTTGCCTTGAGATCAGCTGACGGGTCCTGAAGGTTGTCTTACGAGGTGTCCCTGGCTTGGGAAGTGGAGTGGGAGGAATGGCCTCCCCACTGTCCTTGAACCGCTTCACCAGTCTCTGCACTGTCCTCAGTCTAACACCACCTGATTTGCAATAAATGGGAGTTTGTGTCCATCTTTGTATAAAGTAATCACTTCCACACGTTTGTCCTTGCTTGTGGTTACTTTAGGCATGATGAGAATGTGGTAGGTAACCAAATAAGTGTGTTATTTGAGTCAAAACATGCCCTCGTGGTGCATCACACACAGAGACAATCCTCCTCCTGTGGCTGCCCAAACATTACTGAGCCTGCTCCAGTGGTGCCAGACCTATCAAGCATGGTTGCCAGCTCCCGTTGATAAAGCGTCAGCTCATTTTGCATCACAGGGGAGGTTAGTATTGACCCTACTTCACTTAACGCGAAAAAGAATGACGTCGGCAAAAAAAATCAATACTTTCCGCGCCTACTGTATACTGGAAGAAAGACAGTATCTGTTGATTGAAAGTGTATTGTATGCCCATTTTGCTTTTACTTGGCCTGAAATTACAATCTCTTCATCTTGATTACTGAGTTGTGAAAAGGGAATTAACACTAGCATATGATGCCAGTCATGAAGAGGTGCTATGGAAGAAAGTAGAACAACAGTATTGTAATATTCTGCCAATGAGCTAAGTGAAATAAGCAGGAAATGGAAAAAAATCAAGGCCAAATTAAATAAATAAGATTATAGTTAAGGATATAATATTTCATTTGGTTGCTGAAGGAATGTATTGTTGCAGCCTGCTTTTACAAAACACATGAATTGGCTGTGGAGCTGTACATGCAGTCCATGTTGTACATTATCTTAGGACCAGTAAACTGAGAGAAGCTGACAAATCATCTTTGTATGTAGCAGTAGAAATTTTATAGGCACTCTGTTTGTAATTTATTATAAACCTAACCCCTTTCACTATATTTTAATTTGACTATAGGTCTTATTCAGCATGGCTTTGGATATATTGCAGTACCACTTACTCAGCAGTTTATTCTGCACATTACACATCAGCATCCTCTTGTGTGTTGTTGATGCAAACTTTGTTGGTACTAAAATAAATATGAGTAACATAAAAGAGAATATCAGGGTGCAATAGGGATAATACAGGGATCACACTGCCAATCGCCAGTGTTGCAATTTGCGATAAAAAATAAATTTAAGCGATAATTTTAAGAGTTTCTAGTTTGATTTTAGAGTTTTTAATCTGTTTAAGTGAAAGACAAATTAAATGGTAAAGTGGAATTGAATATATTGTTCTAACATAAAAAGTAAAGACTAAGAAATATCTAATACATGAATCTTTGTTCCTCATTTTAGATTTTTGTGATGCTCGTTAGATAGAGCTTGCTTAACCTGAAAGTAGAAAATAATATTATATAATGCAGTATGATGTAGAATGAAAAACAAGAATTGAAAACAGAAAAAGTTAGAGTTTATTTTTTTAATATAATTAAACAACTACTGCATGTTTTTATGGAAAATAATTGGAAATCAGGAAATTGGGTTCGTCACACAGGTGTACTATCTTTTGAAAAAATTGGCTACACTTTATTTGAGGCCAGGGCTAACTCTGTAATAAATCAGTAAGAAACAGGTGCGATGTAGACCACAATACTGTTTAGAATGCGGTCATGACTAAATCCCCCCCCACACACACACACTTACATCTGATACGAAATGTCTAGTAGTGGAGGGGTTATTTAACTCCTTCAGCATTTTTTTTTTTTTTTAATGCTGTTACCAAACAGTTTTACTCATTGTAGTAGGGCACCCCATTAGTGAAAGGAATATTGTAGTGTGTGTGTGTAAAGTCTTGTAAGTTGAATATAGTCATCTGAAGATAGCAAATAATAAAAAAAAATTGAATGTAGAGGTTAATACTACATATAAAGCCTCCAGTTCAAAAAGTCTTTCTTAAGCAGAGTAAAATCATCGGGCAGTTTAAGAATAAAGGAAAAAAAAAAGATTAATAGAAACATTTATAGATCAAAGAAACCCAAAAGGATGGCTTTCTTTTGTGTCCATGTTGAAGTCATATTTTGTTGATGAGAGCAATTTTTGTCCTGTGCACAGATAGCATTTACTGGCTCGACGGTTGTGGGTCGGCGTGTGATGGCTGCTGCAGCAGAGTCCAACTTGAAGAGGGTTACCATGGAGTTGGGTGGAAAAAGCCCTATTGTAGTGTGTGATGACTATGGCAACTGTGAGTTTTGAGTATTAAACTTCAGGTGGGGAATGTTAGGTACAGTGTTCTTGTGGGTTAACACTACAGACAGTTTTCTTTTGTCTGATGGAGCTGGGCTATTCTCACATGCTGAATACTAAGTTGTGGTTGCTTTAATTATGAGGTAAGAATGAGTCTTCTTGCTTACAGTGTCAGATCATTTTTCATCAAACCAGTCCTGGCTATCAAATTAGCTGAAAGGGGTTTGTGATATTTGTCAAATGAAAACAACCTGACAGTTGTTGGTCATGACCGGTGAATGACTTCCAGTTGCTTAGTCTTATGTGGAGATGTACGTTAGTTAGATTTTCATAAACATCATGATAGTTTGTTCACCTTAACTAGACCCAAATTTTCATCCTTTTGTGGCTTTTTTTACGTAATTCAGCAGCAGAAATGACAGTGCTATGGCTCTACATCCTTTTCCATAGCACTTTTTTGTAACTAGCACCATATTTAAGTGCTAATCTCTGTCACAGCTCAACATTCAAGATACAGAGATAGCAATTTTAGACTAAGTAAAAGTGAAAGGAGCATAGCAAGTGTGAATTTGGAGTACAGTACTATGTTATCGTTATTACAGGAATTTTGCCTGTATGCAGTGATTTTTATAGAGTTGATGGTTTAGTTTAAGAATTTGTCAAATTTTCTGTTGGTTGAACTGTTATTGCTTTGAAAATAATCTCTCTCTCTCTCTCTCTCTCTCTCTCTCTCTCTCTCTCTCTCTCTCTCTCTCTCTCTCTCTCTCTCTCTCTCTCTCTCTCTCTCTCTCTCTCTCATTATATCATTATAGTAATTGTCAATATCACTTAGATGCCCATTTTTCTTTATATGTACAGTAGATGGTGGTTTAGTGGGTTATTAAGGCGCTTCAGTCGGATTGAATTTGGGCAGGTTTATATCTAAGGGGTGGTTGGGGTTTATTGCTCATGTAATACCACTCAGGAATGAGTGAGGCTGGTCACTCTCATCTTAAATGTCAGGACCAACTTGTCTAGCCCCAGGCTCCTGCATTCCTCATAGGGCAACACGAGATTAGATGATGAATGAATGAAATGAATGGCTGTTTTTCTTTATTTGTAGCATATGCTGAAACTGATGTATTCCCATTCTTTCCATTTGTCCCGTAGTGGATGAAGCGGCTGAGGTGTGCCATGTGGCCATGTTTGGCAACCATGGCCAGAACTGCTGTGCTGGGTCCAGAACCTTTGTGCATGAGTCTATCTACCCAGAGTTTGTCAAGCGAGCTGTTAGTTTGGCCAAGGAGAGAGTGGTTGGTGACCCCTTTGATGAAAAGACGCGGCTGGGACCACTGGTATAATACACAGTTTGATTCCTGTGATGCTTGTGATTTCTTAACAGTAAAAATGGAGTAGCAACAAAGTTTGGTTTCTATGAAGGTAGTGATTTTGTAGGGAAAAGATGGTTAGGATGATGATGATAAATGAAAAATAGCCATTTGTTGTTAGGGTAGGATGATTAAAATTTTTCTTTATTGCTGTAATAATTGCCTGTTCTCTCCACTAACAGGTGAGCAAGGGGCAGATGGAACGCGTACTGGGGTATATAGAGAAGGGTAAGAGTGAAGGTGCCAAGTTGGAATGTGGTGGAGCCAGGCATGGCTCTCAGGGCTACTTTGTCCAGCCTACTGTGTTCTCAGATGTCACCGATAACATGACTATTGCTAAAGAAGAGGTTAGTCTCTCTCAAGTAAACAGAGCGTTTTATCACTTGTATATTGTTGTGGTAGTTTCTGAATTTACTGGTATTTTTTAATATGCTGTATAGCATGTATATCAGCAAGTATATTTATCATATATTTGGGAGTAAGTACTTCCTATCCTGGTGGAAAGGGAGGAATAAACACTGCCTGTATATTGCTGAATGCCTTAAAAAGGGCAAGGGTTGGGGCCCCTGGGAACCCCTATCTTTGCACAATGTTTGTGTAGGAATGTAAAAACCCATTTTATATGTTAGTATTGCAAACAGCCATTTACCTCTATATGCATAA
>JAGKTI010004467.1:31699-50424 GCA_018397915.1 Birgus latro
TCATCATCATCATCATCATCATCATCATCATCCGGAGGTAGTAAGAATAATATAAAAGATGTCTCTGGGCCGAAAGGCTTACATGTTCTACCTTAAGATGTACTAATCGACTCACTTTTGGCTATTTTGTGTTGCACGAAGGTTTGTAGTGGAACATTTAGGGCACTTAAAAAGCTTTACTGTATGGGTATTGAAACACAAATGATCCAACATCATATGTGAAAATGGATTTTAACATAGAAAAACACAGAAAGGACATACTGTATTTGAAAAATAAAAATAATGTTTATCAACCTGATATGGGGCAATTGGATCTTCAGTGGAACATTTGAAGTTTTTATTCGAATCACTCCGACCTTCGATGCCTTCTTGCCCAGTATCATTCTTTGATTGTGTGCCTTCAGGAGACCTGCCTCTGGTTCCCTCTGCTTTAATTCGAATCGAACTAGCCAGAAGTTCAGTTATATACGTCAGTTGGTCCTCCTTTGATCCATGACTGCTGCAAGTGTTCAGCCTTGTAAACAACATATGGACTAAGGTGTTTTCTACTGGCAGTGATAGAGAACATGATAGATGTTGAACTCTTCATCGTATTCGTGATAATCTCCGCATGTTTTATACCACGTCAGAATATCTGGAGCTCTCACTTATGATCATCTGTGATGTTAGTTTCGTCATAGTTAGTGATGTTTGTAGAAGGTACAGTG
Organism: Birgus latro; assembly: GCA_018397915.1. Taxonomy (NCBI): domain Eukaryota; kingdom Metazoa; phylum Arthropoda; class Malacostraca; order Decapoda; family Coenobitidae; genus Birgus; species Birgus latro. The sequence goes on from JAGKTI010004467.1 coordinate 32,407, forward strand.
CTTCCTCCAATTTTGCGAGAATATGGTCGACAAAAACCCTCGCAAAATCAAAATTCGCAAAATTCAAACAATTAAATATATGAAATAAAGGCAAATTGGTCTACATCACCCCAAGGTAAGCACTTTTTCCCACTCTTTCTCTCGACTCTACCTCTTGATTTTACGATGATAAATGAAACAAACACGAACTGATCTACTGTACAGTGATATTAATGAGAAAACATCATAGGTAAGAAACATTACAAAAAAATGCATTTACACTGATGTGAAGATTGGCATGGTGTATGGGACTGGTGGCAGGGCGAGGCATGGGTACCGTCGCCCCGCGGGACCTAAGTCATCACTGTCAATGTTGGCAGATATTTCCACATCTTGCTGTGTTTTTTCTGCCTCTCTCATGAATCCCTCGAAGTCAGAATCATCACTGGGGTCATCAGAATGAAAAAGGTTAGGGATGCTAGGATCGCTGGCTGCTTGGGGAGGGGTGGCAGGACGGATGGTCGATGGGGCAGGGTCTCTTGGGGTTCTCATTAATTTTGTGATTAGAGACTTTTTCCTCTTGTTAACCCCATCTCTGTGTAGGTCAGCATAAAAACAAAGGGCCCTGTCAACACCGTGGCATGCTTGCCGAGCCCTAAATTGTCACATTCGTTGTTCACAATGGTTTTTTTTTGCTGGTCAATGATGGCGAGAATTTTGGCCAGGTTATGCATCGTTAATTCTCGGCCGCTTCGCTTTTATGCTGACCTTCACAGAGATGGGGTTAACAAGAGGAAGCAGTCTCTAATCACAAAATTCAAGAGAACCCCAAGAGACCCTGCCCCATCGACGAGCTGTCCTGCCACCCCTCCCCAAGAGCCAGCGATCCTAGCATCCCTAACCTTTTTCATTCTGATGACCCCAGTGACGATTCTGACTGAGGAATTCATGAGAGAGGCAGAAAAAACACAGCAAGATGTGGAAATATCTGCTGACAGTGATAGTGATGACGTAGGCCCCGCGGGGCCACAGTAGCCAAGCATCGCCCCGCCACCAGTCCCGTAAACCACGTGTCTTCACATCAGTGTAAATGCATTTTTTTAAAAATGCTTTTTACCTATGATGTTTTCTTATTAATATTACTGTACAGTACATCAGTCATGTTTGTTTCATTTATCATTGTAAAATTAAGAGGTAGAGTCAAGAGAAAGAGTGGGAAAAAGTGCTTACCTTGGGGGTGAAGCCGACCAATTTGTAGTCAGCACTGCCTCACTCGCCACTGAACCTGATGTGTTTAAACCCCTTCCTTTTGAGGAACTGGCATAGCCACCCATTCAATGCCTTGAAAGGTTTTGTTGAAGGATTAATGGCTTTTTTAAGGCACGTGTGATAGAATATCTTTGCCTGCTTCCTTATATGGCGTCCATCTAATGCAACCCCTTCCTTTTCCTTTCTTTGAATGTAGTGAGCAAGATATCTTTCCATTTTTATTAGCACTTCTTTGTTGTCCACCAGCATTCTACCATCAAATTGAGCACCTCCATAGTTATTCGCTGCTTGCTTGATTTGTTCACTGTTCTTTAAAATCATTCTCACTGTCGATTCACCAACACCAAACTCCTGACCAATAGCAGAATTACCTTCACCTGCTTTTTTTCTTTCAATCATTTTCAGTTTGGTCTCCAAAATTATTTTCTTCTTCTTACCCGTTGGTGCTATGATAACACTCATGCAAGGTTAGACTGCTGAGGTATTGCGAGGAGCACCATGAAATTGTGAGGGTCAGTGACCTTGGTTGGAAACAGGTGCAAACAAACGTGGCGGGGCGGCAGACCACTGAACTAGGAGGCTCAGTACGCCCAATGAACCATGACGTCATTACTCGGGGTGGCAAAGTAGTGCGGGAAGACGACTCTCCCACCACTCGGTTTCGCAAAGTGTGTGATCAGTCGCAAAGTTCATAAATGTTTAAAAATACATGACTTTTGGAACTACCTCGCAGAATTGGTGAATCGCAAAGTTAAAGTTCGCAAAGTTGAAGGATGTACTGTACTCCCATAAGGCTCTCTTATAGCTTTTTAAAGTAGGCCACTACAACCTCTTCAGAGATAGCAGCCTGCTTCCTTGAAATATTTTGGCATATCCTGGAGGACAACAGGAATTTATGTCTCTTCAGGAAACCTTGTACCCAGTCTGTACCTGGGAGATTATCCTTGAAATCCATGATGTTGCATCTACAGCTGCCCAGATAGTACAGTACTTGATGATGTTACAGCACATAAATTGCTCCAAAGTGCTAAGTAAAATTGCCCCAGGGGGCACCATGAGTCTAGAATCATAATATTTTATAAACAAAAGCAGCTAACTTACCTTGGTAGGTGGATAAACATTAATGACACTTAGCTTGTTATTGTATATCCTAGGGACAGTGGAGGAAGATACAATTCATCTTGTCTTTATTGTTGTAAATAACTGCTCAAAAAAATCTGAAAATAACGGGATTGAAAAATTGATCACAGTTCACTTACCTTTGGCAAGCGATCCCTAAATCTCATTTACAACATAAATTAGTGACTGTAGAATATAGTACCATATGAAAAAGTCAAATACTGTATACCCCTGTTTACACTGTCTGGACCACCTGAGTCTCATTACCCCTTAATATGCTGAATTACCCCAGGTGAGTTGAATACCCCCATCTTATGGTATACTTTGTACTGCTGCTTGCCGTAGTGCAGTGTTTTTTGCTGAATCATGTTAACCCCTTTACTTGGGGAACTTCTTTTTGTATTTTTTCATGCTGTCTTCACATAATTTTATTTAGCTTAGAGAGACCTCAAGTGTAGTTCAAGGGTTGTTGAAGGCTATATCTAATTACTCCAATCTGAAAAATATATAAGTAAACAGTTATGGAGATAGCAAGGAAAAACAACAGCACTGTTAAGCAGGAGAGGTTAATCATGACCAGCCTGGTGCTTTATGAGTATACCATGCCTCGTGATTACTGTATGCCGGTTGTGAGTGTATACTTGTGTCTAGATGCTTGTAGATTTAGGAAAAGAAAAATCCCACCAAACATTTAAATTTCATGAAAATTGGGCAATGATTTAATTTTCAGAACTTGAGTACAGTACAGGAGTTTGTGGTATTATCCCATTTTATTGGTATCCAGGGTAGAGATAAACAGGGGATAAGAAAATATATATAGAACAAGCCCTCATTTACTCATATCACCCTTTTATGTTTTTTTTTATTATATTTGCACTAAATTACATAAAAAAATGTAATTAAGTTATACTGTATTCCTGTCTATAGAGCTGATTTGCCATTTCCCCCAAATGTACAAAACCATTTCTGTGAAAAAGATATAATAATTTGGAATACATCACACACACATAAAAGGAATTGCAGTACACAGTAATCACTTGATTATCCAGACTCTCCATATCAAAGCGTTAGACCATGGCTGTATTATATCCATATCTGGATTTATTTGTCCGTATCTGAACATAAAATTTCAGACCGCCGGTTGGGCAGCCTACAGATTCAAAATATCAATTTGGTAGCTGGTCAGCCTTTCTGGCCAAGTGCGGGGAATAGACTTTAACCCACAGGCTGAGTAGATATGGCCGTCTGACTCCTCACCAAACAGTGAATGTCCCCTGGCCGAATGCTACCAGCTGCGCGCGAGTAATACAAACCCTAACCCACAAGCTCAGCAAATATGGCCATCCAGCTCCTCACTGAAATGTGTAGGTCTCCTGGCCACTGGATCACTCCAATGCTACCAGCTGCGCTCGAGTTATATAGACCCTAACCCACAAGTTCAACAAATATGGCCGTCCACCTCCTCACCGAATGGTCAAAGTCCCCCAGCTGCCCGGATCACTCGGACGCTTCCGGGCACATGCAGCTGTCTGCCTCCCTACTGAATGGGCAGAGCTGCCTAGCTGGCCGGATTACACAGACACTTCCTGAAGTCATGATGTATGGGGCTCTAGTGTTGCTCATTTGCCTGGTCGAATGAAATTGGCCCTTGCGCTCATAGGTCAGTTTGGTGCTTTTAACTTGTGTAATCATAGCCAAGCATTGGTAGAGACATGGCAGCACAATGTTCATGTGATGGTACCACACCTCAGTTCCCAGCTTTCTCTCGCGGGTGTGGACGTGCTTGTAATCATGGCTGCTTCCATTGTTGCATAGGTGGTGGTTCCCTACTTTCTTCAGGCCTTGATTTTCCTCAGTGGCATTCTTGTGTGATGATGGCCCCACCACAACCTGAGAAGAGAAAGAGGACGGTTTGATTCTGGAGAAGAAGTGTGAGATATTGAGCAAGGTTGATGCGAGCTGAACCACTTCCCGCATTCTGCAGGAATACGACCTGACCCATTCAGCCTTGTTTGATATCAAGAAATCATGGCCCAAACTAATTCAGTACAGATTGACTGCAGCGATGTCACTCGGAAGGGTGACAGGAAGGTGATGTCTCAGTGCCGCCACGCCGCCATCAGCCAGTCGACTTTGGTTTGGTTCCACCAACAATGGGGTGCCGGCATGCTTGTACATTGGACTGAGCTGAAGGCAGCAGCCGAGAAGTTTGCATGCCTACACAACATGCACGACTTCAGGGCATCTGAAGGTTCTCTCTTTTGGTTCAGACTTCGACATGGACTTCCTAGCCTTAAGACTCATGGCGAGGCTGTGGATGTGACAGCGGAGAATGTTGAGCCATTTCACTAGAAAGTGCAGTGCCTGATCAGGGACGAGGGCCTTGCTCTCAGTCAGGTGTGCTATGCTGATGAAACTGGCCCTACCCATCAACACCCTGGCAGAAGAGAAGACTGTGCTTGGTCAGGAGTTGTCCAAACAGGTTGTCTCAGTCTTGTGGTGCACCAGTGTCAGCAGGATGCACCACCTCAAGCCCGTTGTTGTTGGATGCACAAAACAGCCACTTTGTCTCAGTGGGTTGATGAATCACCTGCCTGTTATGTGGTACCATTCTGTGGAGGCCTGGTTTACTTGTAAGATCTTCAGAGATTGGTTCCACAGACACTTTGTCAAGGGGGTTATCTGTTATCAACAGAGGAACTTGGTATCCCTTCCGACCAGGGGAAGGCACTCCTGATCCATGACAGTGCCCCTGTGCATCCATCCGAGAAGGAATTGGTTGTTGATAACAGTCGTATCAGGTGCATGTTTCTGCCACCTAATTTGACTGCTCTCATTCAACTAATGGACCAAGGTGTTATCGTAGCAGTGAAGAGACTACCATCAGAGGTTCCTGGATGAGGTGATGGTGGTGCTAGAGGATGAGCAATGTGTCGACACACGTGGGGATTGGACCTTGGAAAATCTTCGCCATTACAACATCAAGTCTGCAGTGTTCAGCTGGGTGAATGTTTGGAAGGAAGTCTCCGTCAAGACCCTCGAAAGTGGTTGGTCTTGTCTCCTTCAGGGATACGAAGCTGTGCACGACTTTGACGGATTTGATGTGGATGATTTCCACTTTTGCCTATGTATGGCAGGCAAGGATGTGGACGTTGATGATGTGAAGGAGTGGCTGAACAACTAATGAAACAATGAAGGCAAGGATAAGCTAAAAATCCTGCTAGTTTTTCTTCTTTGTTCTTGACTAGATGTAACAGTTGTGCCCTGAATGACACCCCGGTTTGAACTGCCAGAGAGCCTGGTGTGCTTCCGGCCCTTGCTTTCAAAAGATGCTACATAATCAGAATCCAAGCAGTGATGAGACCTAAGTCAGTGACATCAGTCCCATAGCCCTTCTCACAGCTACACATGTTACACATAGCTACATATTACCCACATTAACATTTACATAAGAATAAACAAGGTTGATGAAGTTTACAATGTCTCGTTAATAAGAAATCAGTATAGTAGTAACAGTTACCTCGGGATAACTAAAAGCTGTGTCCCCTGATACAATGGGAAAATACATAGATAAAGAGTCTAGTGCCTAGGTTACTGGGTTACTAATCATAGATGAATAAACAGCGGCGATCCAGGTTATCAGACATTGTCTGATGAAATTGTCTCTGCTGGGCAGACAGGACAGCAGCAAGAATGAGGACCTTGACTCTGAGCGCCCTGCTACTCCATCACGCCCTCATCTTGGTGCACTATGTGCTGGCGTTGAGCAGGTGCTCGAATACGCTGAGCACCCGCATTGCGACAGGGAGTTGGTGCCACTGAAGCTGGTGATGGATCTGTGGCCAGTCAGGGACACTGTCATCCTCCGTCAGAATCGTCGCACATATCGTCAGACCAAGATTGACTTCTTCCTCAAGCCTGCCACCTCCATGTGTGCAAGCCAGTTCTCCACACCACCACCACATTGTCTTTACTCTCAGACCCACAACTGAGCACATCGACAGCCATTAAATTGCCGTTAGACGTGAGCTTGCGGCTGTCTTCAGAGTCTCCTTAGGCAGGTAGGCCTCCATCACCTCACCGCACGTCCCCACTCATCGCCCAGCTCCAGCGGATGGAGGAGGAGGTGTTGAACACCAGCTGGGAGCTAGCAAGTTACCACACCTGTCACTGTTTACTGAGTTGTAAGTGCTGTACTGTGAATTTTTTGGATTTTTATTGTTTATGCTTTGTAGCAGTCGTAGCTGAGTGGGTTAGAGTACTCTGACCAAAGGGTCAGAGGTTTGAGTCCACCCAAGGGTCATTGGTAGATATCAAGAAGGGCATCTGGTCATAAAGTGCTACATGCTCCAAAACCAAAGTACTCAACCCAGCGGCAACACCTTAGCCCCTATCGAAAAAGGGGACACGGCATTAAAAAAAAAAAAAAAAAAAAAATTCTGTATCTAGCATTATATTGGATATTCCCATGTGTGTTTTGATGTCTAAATACAATACTGTATAGTAGCTGAAAGGCTGAAGAACACTGCCATAATTAGGTGGAGTATTGTACGTATAGGTTGGGTATGAATAGGGTATTGGTAGGTAGGATATTGCTCCATATCTGGATATCCGGTGGCTGTGTTACGTTGGATAATTGAGAGATTACTGTACTTTTTTTTTTGTGTGTGTGTATGGGGGGGCTATAGATTATATTAGTATCACTGCTATTTAAATGACTGATAATGACTTACTCTTTGACAGTGGTGAGGATGGGCTAGCGGAGTACTTGGAGACGAAGACCATTGTCATCAAGGTACCCACCAAGATGTCTTGAACCTTCTTGGTATGCTGTTTGCTTTACTCTTAACACTTCAAGTTAGTCTCAGTAACTTGATCGCTTTCTGCTGTCTGTGTTTTCAAAGAACATTCTTACATAAATACATAAAAATGATGCTGAGTTCTCTGTTAAGGAATTCCCACAGTGTGGTTGGCCATGGTACAGCTTACATTTTTTAAGGACTATAAGACAAACTAAGTGCCAAAGCCAGCTAATTACTTCCCAGCAGTTGCTGGATTCTGTTGGGAAAAAAAGAATTTGAAGTATAATGAGATAATTGTGTGAAAGTCTTATTGAGTGTATGGGCAGTCACTCATAAGAAAGATCACCAAGTGACAGTACTTGTGGCTGAATATTCCCTGCCTAAGAGTGATGATCATGTGGCTAATTGCTAAGCTTACCTCCCAAGGTCTGTTGTAGTCATCCATCTTCTGTCTAGGAGAACATGCTTCCCGAGTCTCTTTTTCTCCCCTATTTCCTTCTCTTTCTGAGCTCATTTTTCACACATTGCTTTGTTCCTTTATCCTTTCCGTGATGTATCTATCAACAGTGATGAAGTATTTGGTTAAATGTATTTTCTGTACACCAGGGTGATAGAACTTTGGCAGCAGCTTAGTGCAGTAAATCCTTCTTATGTGACACTTCGTTTGACATTCTTTTTTTATTTTTTTATATTCAGTAAGTTACTGAAAACCCTGTTAAGAGTTAAGTCGCTGCTATTTAAGTTGATCTGCTATACACCCATACCCTGATTTCCGATGCATCGATAATCGACAATTTGCAAGGCCAAACAAAAGAAATGGGGGAACGTTCCCACAATCCGAATAGTCATCGATTCGCTAGTCCAAACACTCCACTCTTCCCTAAGTTTGAAACGAGCTTGTCTGAACGGGATATGGTGGTGCACATGATTCTCCCTGTCCTCCCTCCATCCCCTATATTCTCCCTCCATTCCTCCTGCATTCCCCACCATCCCCCACCACACTCATCATTGCCAGGCGTGTCTGCCTCTCCATCCCCTCCCCCTCCCCCTCCCCTAGTTGTCTAACTCCCCATCCTCCCACCCTTCCCCACCCCAGCTTGTTTCCCGAGTGTGTGTGTGTGTGTGTGTATGAGAGAGAGTGAGAGAGTCAGTGAGAGCAAATGAGAAAGTGAGTCAGTGAGAGTGAGTGAGTCATTCAGTGTGAGTGAGTGAGTCATTCAGTGTGAGTCAGTGAGAGTTATGTGAGAGAGGGAGTCAGTGAGTGAGACTGGATTGAGGAGGGGGTACTAAGGCAGTCTGGCTTTCTTGTCTGTCTCCCTGTCCCTCCACCCTCCTCCACCCCTGCTTGTCTCCCTCCTGCATCCCCACTTGTCTTCCTCCAGTACCCCACCCTCCCCCACCCCCACCCCTGCTTGTCTCTTTCACCATCCCTTCACCCACCCCCATCCTCATCCCCATCTCCATCTCCATCCCCATCTCCATCCCCGCTTGGTGTGCTGCCAGCTGTCTGCCTGTCGGTTGCCCAGAAGCATTTCACACCACATGTCCCACCCACCTTACCTTATGCATGTTATGTTTGAGGTCTCATTTTTTAGCAATAGCATTTTTTATGTGGATAATAACATTACCTATGGTGTTTCTGTCAGTCTCTTTCGATTGAGTAAAGTATATAAGAGTTTGGGTTTCGGACTGGAACTCATCTCTGGCTTTTTTCTTCAGTTTCTAATGGGGAAAATTGCTTCAATATCAGACATACTCGCTGACCGAACACTCCCTTTGGTATACAAAAAAGCTGGAAATCGAGGTATTGGTATATTCTTTTTACTCTAACATACCCCAAAATTGCCATCTCTCCATGAATGTTGATTTGCAACAGTAGAGTAATACAAGAACGTAATGAAGTTACGATGAAGTGCAATGAGGATATAGAGCCATAGCACTGTCTTTTTCTACCACTAAAGGGGCAAAAATCAGTACCAAGTTAAGGTAAAGAAGGGTGTAGTTTCCCTCATCAGTTAAAGTGCCAGTTAAGAAAAAAACTGATGTTTTGAAGTTCAGTCTTATAACGAGGAATGCATGTTCTGTGCACTGAAACTGAAGGATAGTGGTTGGTAATTATGCAATATTAACCCATTCACAGTTAAGATTACATTTTCCATGGTGTAAGACATTTTTTATTTACTAGGAAGAACCTGTCAAAATGAAAGGGTTTAGCAAGTCTCCATTAATCAGTTGACTTTGGTGGCATACCCTGTTTTATCTTTGCTACTGCCAGAGACGCTTTTTCAATTTAGGAAGGATATGTCAGAGTGAGGGGAGGCCAACATAACATTACTCTTGCTTTCTCTTTCCAGGTTCCATCAAAGCTGTAAGGGATGAAGAATGGATGGTTGATTTGTTTGTTGAGGAATTGTTGACTAAATTGTTTCTTGTTTATTAAAAAATAGGAAACTACCATGTGACATATTTTATTTAATCTTAAATAACATTGGTTCATTATTTTGCTTTCTGGAACCTACCTCACTTCAGCCCAAGGTAGGGAAAAGAAGGGCAGAATGATGATGATGATGAACATTTTTTACCTGAAGCATTTTCACAACATATTTTGGGCACATGGACTGGGACTGCTGAGTTTGAAGTGAAGTACAGTACAGTATTTTACAGTGTATGTGTGGGATGTGTTCAAATGTATCTCAGCTTTATCATTAAAACATGTACCGGGTATTGTAATTTGTGAAAAGTCTGTCAGATCAGCTTTATAGGTAGCCATGGACCTTTGATGTACAGCTCTTCTGTAAATTACTGTGTGAACTTAAGAGAGGGAGAGCTTGATGAGAATTCTGTTAATACAGTAATACCTGTAATAATAAAAAAATAGCATTTAACCAAGACTTCTTTTATCAGGGAGACCTTCAACAAAGCAGCATTTAACCAAGACTTCTTTATCAGGGAAACCTTCAACAAAGCAGCATTTAACCAAGACTTCTTCATCAGGGAGACCTTCAACAAAGCAGCATTTAACCAAAACTTCTTTATCAGGGAGACCAACAAAGCAGCATTTAACCAAGACTTCTTTATCAGGGAAACCTTCAACAAAGCAGCATTTAACCAAGACTTCTTTATCAGGGAGACCTTCAACAAAGCAGCATTTAACCAAAACTTCTTTATCAGGGAGACCTTCAACAAAAAGAGGTTAGAGCACCTCAGAGGGATGGCATAACATAGGTTTGATCCCCAGCAGGTGACTGGAGGTTTTGAATACTGTAATGTATAGTAATACCGTGATGGTAGATGATGGCGACCATCATCCACTCACACAGTGTAGTGCTGCCTAGTTTCTCGTACATCTATATCAGTCTTTTTCTGTACTCAGTGGTAGCTCTCATGCATCACGACCGTAAGGTTGGCAGTTTGTCCCCACACCAGGGTAATGTATATGTGGTGAGAGATGTAGTGGTCTCACCAAGGATCTCCCTTGCCATGTAGAGCATAGTAGTCCGTTGATCCCACCTCAGGGGATTCACTCTTTTTCTTCCATCTTTTTCTTCTTTTCATTTCATGTGGCTCTACAGTGAGCAACAAGCCTAATGGTTTCCTGTAACCCACCATTTGCAATGGTAGGGGTGATGTGGATCCTACTATGGTACCCCAGTTAACTGGGTGAGACAAATGTGGCATCCATGGGGAACCAAACTTTCACACTCTTCCCTGCAACTCCCCATGGCAAGGCACTGTCTGTCACAAGGGAACATTGGCTCACAGCACTTGATGGTCCTGCAGGGGCAGTTGCTTGCCTGTAGTTGATGGGTCTGCTCAGCCAGACAACAGAGTTACTCAATGACAGCAGTAATGCCATCAAGGGAAGTAGATGGTTATAGGAGGAAAAAACAGTGTTTGTGAGTTTTCTCCTGCTGGTAAGCAGTACTGACAACTTCCATGAAGCATAAAAAAAATAAAATTTGGTTTTACGCCTGGTATCCCCAAAGGGCTAGGGCATTGCCCCTGGATAGAGGACTTTTGGATTGGAGCATGTAGCATTTTATGACCGGATGCCCTTCCTGATGTCTACCAATGACTCCTGGGTGAATTCAATCCTCCTACCCATATGGCCAGAGCGGAGCGCTCAAACCCACTGAGCCACGGCTGCTACAACTTCCATCTGTAAGCTTAGTAAAAGGACCTCCAATGGAAATGCCTTTTATGGAGGGATGTTTGGGGAGCACCTTGCAGTGGGAAGCTGTATTAATGAGTGGAAGACACACAAGATGGTGTGACAACACACATACACACACACACAAAATGACAGCAGTGGGGGGAAAAAAAAAAAAGTTGGGCTTTAACTGACAAGCAAGTTTAATGTCCTTGCTGGCCAGCAGCATCCCTTAAGGCTCCAGCTGTTGAGGGCTGCAGTTCCCATGGTTGTACAGTCTTTGGTATGCCACACGGAATTTTGAATTTTCTAATTGTTTAGTCATATCTCATCAAATCAGAGGGAGATTCTTCTGTGGCAGTTTTGTTGGAAATGTATGCAGTTGTGGTAGGTGGGAGCACTCACCATCCACTCACTCAGTATAGTGGTACTCTGTTTTAGGGTAGTTCTACATTGAGTGGCAAGCCAAATGATTTCCTGTAAACCAGGAAAGCATTTACAATTCTGGGTGGTAACGTTATAACCAACCAACACGTGTTCCGTAAGTGACGACAAGTGGGTTGGTGGAGGGTTAGTGCCCATTCCCAGAAAACAACTAACTAAAAATACGAACAAGAAGCCTCGGACCAGGACTGACCAAAAGGTGACGACTAAGGACCGAACAAAGGACATGATACGGATGGCGACTTGGAATGTAAGGGGTGCAAATGATGAGGCGAAAGAGATAGAAATTGTCCAGGTGCTTGAGGGTGCGAAAGTGGATGTATGTGGATTAACTGAAACTACATGGAGAGGTGAGAGAATGGGAGTATGGATGGGGTATATGTGTGGGAGTAGGTGAGAATGAGAGGGCAAAAGAAGGAGTGTGTATTGTGGTGAGTAACAGATGGGAGGAGAATATAAGAGAGTATGGAGCAATTGGCTTAAGGATTGTGTGGTTAAGATTGAAAGTTGGCCTACAAATGTGGGCGATTGTATGCGTGTATGCTCCAGCACAAGATCATGCAAGCAGAGTGTGAGAAGAATTCTGGACAAATGCAGAAGTGTGCATGGAAGAGTTTGAAAGGAATGAGTTAGTGTTTTTGATTGGTGATACAAATGGTAGAGTAGGGAATGTGAGGGTGGATGGCGTAGTTGGGGAGTGGGGTGTGCCTGCGGAGACAGATGAGAATGGCAGTGCTTTAGTGGATATTTGTGCTGGGAGGGGGTTGGTGATAGCCAATACCTTCTTCAGGCATAAAATGATCCATTGGTATACTTGGCGAGAGTTGAGAAGGGTGGGTGGTGAACTGAATGGATTGAAGGCAATGATTGAGTATGTATGTGTGGATGGAAGGATGCGGTGTGTAAAGGATGGAAGAGTGTATGGAGGACGGGGGTGTGTGGACTTTCTGACCACCTCTTGGTGGTGGTGAGAATCAAGGTCCAACTGAAATGGAGAAATAGAAGGTAAGGATGGGAGGTAGTAGTATATGCAAAGAGAATGGAAAGGTTACAAGAGGATGAGAAAGAGGCAGAATATAAGAGAGATGTGGAGGAATGATTGGGTAAATATGGATTGGAGCAGATGGTGGACGTGGAAGGTGTGTGCAAGATATTCACAGAAGAAATCTGTGCAGCAAGTGAGGTGGTGTGTGGGGTGAAGAGAAGACGAAAGGGGGTGCAAGGAACAGCATGGTGGAATGAAGAGGTGAGACAGTCTGTGGCATAAAAGAAGAAAGCATATAATGAGTTGATGAGAAACAGGGGTGTGGAAGAAGTTGAGAGACAGAAGAGAGAGTTATATGTAGAGAAGAAGAGAGAGGTGAAAAGTTTAGTAAGAAAGAGAGTAAGAGTGGATGAGGAATATGGTAGGAATTTGAGTGTAAAATGGAGGGAATGTAAGAAAATGTTCTGGAAAGAGGTACGAGTAGAGTTAGACAGGGTGGCAATGAAGTTAGTTGGGGAGTTAAAGATAAAAATGGTAGATTACTAGTGGAGAAGGGAGAAAAAGTGAGCAGATGGAGAGAACACTTAAAGAAGTTATTGAACATAGAGAATGAATGTAATGCGAGTATAAGTGGCTGGGAGGAGAAGGGAGGAAGAGATCTGTAGGATGGAAGTTGTGGAAGCAATGAAGAAAGTCAAAATGCGGAAAGCCCCAGGAACTGATGGAGTGTGTGGTGAAATGCTGAAGCATGGGGGAGAGACAGTAGTAGAATGGATGTGGAAGATGTTCTGGCCTAGGAAGAAGATAGAGTCCCGGAGGACTGGAAGTCAAGTATAATTATTCCCTTGTACAATGGAAAAGGGGAAAAAGAAGTGTGTGGGAATCATTTGGTAATCATAGGGGCATTTGTCTTAGTGTGATAGGAAAAGTAGCCTATATGGTATGATACTTACTGACAGAGTTAGGGCAATAAGAGGAATTGGTTGGAGAAGGATAAGGAAGTTTTAGGAAGGGAAGAGGTTGTGTAGATCAGATATTCATTCTTAGATCTTTAGTGGAAAAGTGAAGGGAAAGAAGTTGTATGTGGTCTTCACGGATTTGTAGAAAGCATATGACAGGGTGGATGGATAGACAAGGATTGTGGAAAGTATTAAGAATATATGGAGTAGATGGGAAGCTGTTGAATGCTGTGAAGAGTATTTATAAGGGTGCTAAGGCTGCAGTGCGTGTGGATAGTGAACTGAGTGAATTTTTCTACTTGAAGGTTGGATTGAAACAGGGATATGTCATGTCTCCATGGTTGTTCAATCTGCATATGGATGGTGTTATAAAAGAGATACAAGGTAGGACAGTGGATGCTGGAGTGACCCTAATGAGAGAGGACAGTGGAAACTCCCTGTACTGTTGTCTGCAGATGATTCTATGCTGTTAAATGAGGACGAAGGGGAGCTACAAGGCTTGGTGGATGAGTTTGGGAGAGTGTGTAAGAAACGGAATCTAAATGAGAATGCAGGGATGAGTAAAGTTATGGTCTTCGAGAGAAGGGAAATCAGTGAATGTACAGTGAGGTTGGTTGAGGAGGAAATGGAAAATGTGAGTGCGTTTAACTATCTGGGTAGTGTGATGAGTAAGGATGAAAGTTTGGAGAGTGAAGTGCTTGAAAGGGTACAACAAGGAAGAAAGGTTGCTGGTTCCTTGAAAGCAGTGATAAGAAACAGGGAATTGAGCATGGAAGTGAAAAAGTTGCTACATGACAGTATCGCAATACCAACTCTAACGTATGGAAATGAAGCTTGGAGGACAGAAGTCAAGAGGGAGAGTGGTGGAAATGAGTTATTTGAGAGGAGCATGTGGAGTCACATGGAGAGACAGACTGACTGACAAATGAGGATGTGAAGGAGCATTGTGGTGTGCATGTGGATGTGATAGGAAGCGTTAGGAGAAACACACTGAGGTGGTTTGGCCATGTGGAGAGAATGGAGAGTGAGAGACTGACGAGGAGAGTGCATGTGAGTGAGGTGGAGGGGGGGGAGGTGGAGGGGGAGGCCAAGGATGATATGGAGGAGAGGTATTTGAGAGAGGGGGTGTGAGCTGGGAGCAGGGCAGTGAAATGGCGGGGGACAGGGTGACATGGAGGCAATTTGTTTGTGGCCATCCCTTACGGGATTAAGGTGTCTGGCAATAGATATAGATAGATTTGAAATGTATGATTACCGCTAAGACTATAATGGGAAACAAAACGTACTGCGAGATAGTGCAGTCTCACATGCTGCATATAAACTAATGCATTTATGAAATGACACTGTACAGTATGTGAAGCACTAACCTAACCACATGCCATGTACTCTAAAGTCTAAACAATTCTATCCTAACTAAAACAAAACAAGTATCATTACTTATCAGTTTACCATGAAGATCCAGCAGGAAGTTGATGTTCACATCAGTCATGGCGAGACAGTTTGAGTACAGAACATTTTGTTAACTGAAATACTGAGGGATGAGGTGATTGAGGAAATCATAAATTGGCATTCTGATTTTTTTTTCTTATAATTGTCTGTATGTGCATTTGAAATACTTGAGTCATCCATAACAATTGCCATATTTAGCTAAAAAGTATTAATCTGTCTGTAATATCCTGTATTTTGTATACTTGTAGTGGATAGATGATATAACACCTTGTAAATACTCAGGATTCTGCAATTGTAACTAACCAAAAACTGTATAATATTGTATACAGCAAAATATCATTCATTCAGATATGCCATTTTAGAAATGGTTTGATGAGATGGACGGAGGGTGTGGAGAGGTACATGAGAGAGGGGGGTGTGAGGTAGGAGCAGGGCAGTGAAATGGTGGGGGACCGGGCGACATGGAGGCGATTTGTTTGTGGCCACCCCTTACGGGATTAAGGCGTCGGGCAATAGATAGTTTATACGATTAAGTTTTTTTAGGAACTGATTGTCCATACATATTGCCAGATGCATTTATTCATATGGAGTTAATGCTGTACTGTTTGGTATGTGGGAAATAGATGTTTGTAATACAGAGAAATTTGTATCCTTTTGTAAGGTTTGATGGATAAGAGTGCATGAAAGCAGAGCAAGATGTTACACATGTAATGTTCAGATGAATGAAGAAGTTTTTGAACCATTTGGGAAGTTCCAGCACGATTATCATAGTGCAGGATAGAGGAGTGAGTCATATGTTAAAGAAAATATAGTGATTCATAGTCTAAGAGAGGCTAATGTCATGAATGTCTCAATAATGGAGAATAAATGCTGCAAGCTCACAAGAAGAGAAAATTCTGATTTGTGTGGGAGGCAGTGATATAGGATGATTATGAACAGTCAGAAGAAGAAGAGCAGTGAAATTATGCTATGAGAAATTTATATGGGTTGCATTGATTGGATGGATATGGAATATAAAAGATATGGATTATGAAAGTTGACATATGAGGATAAAAGAGGGTGTCCTTAGCCTCTTCAAAAGACCAGCCACATGGGAAGAATAGATATGACTAAAATGTTGAAAAAGTTGTATGTAAGTGAAGCTGAAGGTAGGGAGAGATGTGGTAGGCCAAGAGAAAAATGGCATGTTATGGTGAATGAATGTGTGAAAAGGTTGAGAACTGAGGAATGACAAACCAAACAGATTAACTTTTCAAGATGCACAAGATAAAGGTGCAATTCATTCATATTCTCTCAGTTCGTGTTTCCTTTTGAAATTCTGTCTATTGCCAGACGCCTCAATCCCGTAAGGGGTGGCCACAAACAAATCGCCTTCATGTCGCCCTGTCCAAAGCTATTTCACTGCCTTGCTCCCAGCTCACACCCAACTCTCTCATATACCTTTCCACTCCTTCCCTCCATTTCATCCTCGGGCTTCCCCTTCCTCTCCCCTTCCCCCTTTTGATATTATTTGCTGTAAATCCATAGCCTGTGGGGAAGATCCAAGAGGGTAAGTGGTCAACTGTGTGTCATATTTCACAAGGCTATGGTGACAGCTTCCACTTAAGCTTCCTTCTAGTTTTTGGATCCAACTCATTCCATTGGCACGAAAAATTGTTATTTGATAATGATTTTAGTGAAGTAAGCCCCCACGCTTCTGTTTATGTGGGACAAAACGGGATTGGATGATGATTTTTATTTCATATTCTCTTAGTATATGAATAGTAATTACAGTACTGTACAGTACAGTATTTGATTCTCCTGACGCACTTGGGTACATTCCCTTTTGCAGAACAGTTTTCTGGTGCATGCAAGGAGATCAAGGGTGGGTCGTCACGCTGTGTACTGATGTGCATTAACCCTATTGTCCTCATACAGTGTTTTATTCTAGAGTGTTAAGGTTGCTCCAAGCAGATGTGATCCATGAGGATCTACTATTGAGGGTGGTTGGGGTTTATTTCTCAAATAATCCTGCTCAGGGAAGAGCAACTGATCACACCTTAAGTGTCGGGGCTGAATAGCATAACTCTGAGACCTTATGTTTCCGATGGGGCACTGTTGGTGTGTAGCCTATGATGAATAGTTATTTGATCTTTCATCTTTATGACCATTGACATGTTATTCAAGCTAGGTATTTCATATAATTTTCAGGAAATTGATACTATGTTTTTTTTTCTTTTAACATAAAATACTGTATTATTCACACTGTTCTAATTGGATTTCCCTGTGATTTGAGAAGATTCATTGTGCTTTGAAAGGAATGAGAGAGTGTTTCTGATTGGAGATATGAATGGAAAAGTAGAGAATGAGAAGGTGGATGGAGTGGTTGGTGAGTGGGGTGTGCCTTCAGAGATGGATGAGAATGGCAGTGCTTTAATGGACATTTGTGCTGGGAGGGGGTTGGTGGTAGCTAATACCCTTTTCAGGCACAAAATGATCCATAGGTATACATGGCGAGTGGTGAGAAGAGAGGACGGTGGAATGAATGAACGGAAGGCAATGATTGACAATGTGTGTGTGGATGAAAGGATGAGAAGATGTGTAATGGATGCAAGAGTATATAGATGGAGGATTTCTTGGTAGATTGTTCGTCTTCGTATTATTATCATTATAAGTAGTAGTTATGTAATTTCCGTTTCATTCTAGGTCTTAATATAACTTCATGCAGTTATTAAATTATCAAACGTAGGAGGATAGATGTAACCTTAATAAATCCCCAAAATAAATCCTTCCTGAGTTGAATATAATTGTTTAGTATCGGTGAGAATAAACCTGTTTGTACATACGTCACATGTAGTGGGGGATTAAGGCATATACTGTATG
>JAGKTI010004468.1:16438-27612 GCA_018397915.1 Birgus latro
ACCACTATTACTGCTACTACTACTCACTCTCGGCCTTTCATTCTCATGCCACACCAATATATACCTTTCATCCATTCGCAGTATATGAGAGAGGTCAGTAACAAGAGCTCAAACAGTCCTCTTATCGCCCCTGTACTTGGTTTCCTGTTTCTTATCAAAGTCTAGATAACGCCAGACCTTCTGCTTCTCGCCTCTCTGTCACTACATCATTTCACGGCCAGGGTCATACGATTGCCTAATATTTCACCGCTTCTGCCTCGCACCACACTCTGATAGCTAACCTTCCTTAGCTAAAATTAGGTTTAGTAAATATGTCTGCCCATTGGTTGTTATTGTCTTTGACTTGATGCTTCAGGGAGGAGGGTGATCGACATGCCTTAAGTGCGAAAAATAGATGCTGTTGATTATTAGGGGAACTTATGACACTGACTGTACCTATAAATACTTCCATCTCAAGCCTTTCTCCTTTCAGGAGTATATTACAGCAGTGTGAGTAACCCTCCTCTCTCTCTCTCTCTCTCTCTCTCTCTCTCACCTTCAATAACCACCATGCCCCTCCTCTCTATCTCCTACCTTCTATAATCCCCTCCACACATCTCCCAGGTACAGAAAGCAAGCCCTGTTCCACGCCAACAAGACCTTCAAGATCGTGCCAACATTTAGCGAGTTCGTACGCTTTCTACTTACCACTGAGCCTCGCCACTGCTACCCCCACTGGCGACCTATCCACCTCCTCTGCTCACCCTGCCATGTCAACAACACCTCCGTCGTCCACATGAAACGTTTGACGAGGATCTGGGCTACATGTTGAAGTTAGTATCGCTATATTCTGTCCTTTTTAACGTGGACTATTGGTCCCTTCTCTCCATCTTGAACGCAGACCTGTAATAGATCAACAAGATTAAACAAGAAATTAACTAGAGATTAACAGTAGCATATGGTTCTACTCACGCAGAAGTGCTATGGAAACGATGTACAGTAGCAGCTTTGTCCTCCACAGTATCAGTCATTCTGTGTGGCTTAGTTTCTTTAAATTTCAAGGTTTCTGTGTGACTTAACCCTTTTTTTCCTTACATTATCAATGACAGACAATTTATGTGACTTTCCCCTTTATTGTTCTTCCCTGATTGAAAATCCATCGTTGCCTCAATAGAAAGACGGGTCTGGACGCCGAGGTAGACGATACAGGAACAGGAAAGCACAAAAGCTAGAGAACTATCAACATCCAGTAAAATAGGCCATACATCATTCCCCTCATCATTCAAGCCTTCGAATTTCCTGGCTCCGCCCGGTAGGACACACGATCTTTAGATAAATGTATTTCACAACGCCTCTGAGACAAAAGTCATTCCTGCAAGAGCAGGCTCAAATGAATGTGGTGAATCCAGTATGGTGCATGCCGAAGCTACCATGCTGCAGTTCACCATCCTCCCCTTGGCAGATAGGGAGGGAAATGAGGGATGTTTATATGATAACGCAGCGCAACCACCTGGACTTATCGGTGCCACCACGTGAGGTGGACTGTCCCTCTTCAGCATCAATGCCATATTAAAAAGGGAATTCAGTCCTTGCAAGCTGAATCTCCATATACAGGATATAGTTCATCCATCAGTTTCTATCCTTCGTCTTCCATGCGTCCTCTTGCCCTCAAGCTTATTCATATTCACCCTTTTCACCATTCTGTTCTTATCCATACTTTCTTTGTGATCATACCGTTCAACCACGCTTTCTTCTCCTCTTTATTTAACGGACTTCCTCGCTCCCTATCTTTCCACTCTCAATTACCTTATCCAACATACACAACGCATATCCATTCCATAACAACCTTTTTCTCTGCGTATGAGTTTTGATAGTTATGTCGTTTTAATGGCTTGCGTCCATTCGTTAACGTGGGCACGGAGAGATAGCCTCCGTAAATCTGGGGTCAAGATGGAATAGGGTAACTGGCACAGGGTCGAAATGGAGAATTCTGGCGGAGGCTTTTGTACTACTGCAGTGTGAGCCACCACAGGCTGATGATGATGATCATAAAGATCACGAGGATGACGATAAGGATGGTGGTGATGGTGGTGGTGATGATGATGATGAACATAATCAGGATGATATAACCTCGGAGCTGATCGGTTCATGAGTTTCAGGGCATTTTCATGCGCATTTTCGACTGTACACGAAATATGTATTTTAAAAAATGTATCCATATGATGGAACACAAATATTACGGTGTCTATATTCCCAGGTAGTGACTAGATTTCAAAGTACTGTATCACCAATCTACCAACCATCCATCTCACATTCACCAAACACATCCATCCAATATCCATTTTACATCCACTCGACGTTCATCTCATATCCACACAACATCTCTCCCATATTTAAGCACAATAATAATCACATCTTATCCGCCGAACGTATTCCTTGCATTTAATTTACACCCATTTCACATCCACACAGCATCAATCTAACATCCGCATAACATCCAACTAACACGACACAACATTCATATCAACATAGTATCCATCTCACATACACATAACATCGATTTCACATCTACATAACGTCTATCTCACATCCACACAACTTTTACTGTCAAGGTCCCTTGTCATCCCTCCGTTTGGCTTCCAGAATGATTACACACTTTACTTTCTCGTCTCACAGCGCTCGGGATGTTTGCCTCCTCCTCTCCCTAATCAGGCCTTCATTATCCATTTTTTAATTTCCACGGCAATTCTGCTTTTAGCTTTTTACTTTCAGGATTCCTTGCTATCCCTCCGCCAAAGCCCCTGACCCGCTGCGACCTTCCTTGCAGTACTACCATATTCCTCCCTCTTGCAGTATATCTTCCACATTTTCCATACCATCTCTGTTTCAGCCCTGCTTTTGATAGAACCTAAATTATAATTTAAATGATTGCTACGAGTCTATCAGTGCTTTCACAATGGAACGAATCAGAAGCTGAAAATACAAAACTTATTAACGAGAAATCTGTGTTAGAAGTGGCAACCTTCCCGCCACGCGAATCCCGTTCCTACCTGAAGGTTGAGGAACCGGTGTGATCCGGAGAATGTATCACCTGGACGTAAGCTTGTAAGCAAACTTACGATTAAATCCCTGTCGTATTAAAGACCAATTTTTTGTAGAAAGATTTAGGAGAGTGCTGGATCATCTCACGTCCTTGATTACAAGATCCCTGTCATAGTTAACTTTTTTTTTTTTTTTGCAGAAAAGGTAAAGAAAGGATAAAGAAGAGTGTCCTCATGTCTCTTGTTCCTCCTTCTTAAACAAATCTTTTTACTATCAGGAGTGAGTAATTCATTTGTTTGTGAATAGCAGCCCATGGCTCAGATTTACAAACAAATATCTATTCCTTCTCGTAACCAAGATCTGTGAGGAAAAACACTTTCACTCGACTAAACCCCTCATGCATGTGTTGCAACCTTCCGGGAAGCAAAAACTCAGTATTTATATATAATTCATGCAGTTGCACTAGATGCAGGAATACTTAGGCTGCCCAGTAATTAGTTACCCAACCATAATTTTTTTTTTTTTTATGTGTCCGACTCTGGGCATAGGCTTCACAGCCTGCTATCAAGGCCCAGTCGTCCTCCTACAATCTACATGTCACCACTTCGGCGCTTAACACCCACCGTCCATATTGAATACATGCTAGGGCTGTCTCATACAGGACTGGTGTATTGGTATTAGCGGGGCCATTTTTACGACATGTCGGCGGGTCTTCTGGTAGATCAGTAAAGCCTGATTTAATGAAATTCAAATCCTTAAACTGTTCCCTGTACCAGCGAGGATTCGAACCTGGGTCCCACGGGACCGCAAGCCAACTCTCTACCGATCGAGCTTACTATGACTGGGCGGGTAATTACGTTCCATAGTTGGTGAGTGATTGGTAGCCATGCAAATAATCTCTATTTGGCAGCCATTCAGCTGCAAATATACTGAATCAAAGTCCAGCATGAGAATCAAACACATGTGGGCTACAATTTGTCATGCACCTTCCTACCCACGTATTTTCTTTGCATCGAGTAGGGCAGAATGGAAATAGAGTAGTGAGGACTGTGAGTTTCCTACCCCGTTAAGATAAATAAGCATACAAACAAATAAACAAGTAAATGGATAAATAATAACCATCCAGATGTTCTCAGATGTGCGTCTCCTGCCCTTCCCATGGCCTGGTAAAGCTGGGCAGGCTCCTGTGGGTGTGTCGAGTGTTAGGGATATGAATAAGAGGAGTAAGAGAATGGAATAGTAAGAATAATAGAGGGATGAAAGAATTATGTGATGGCGTTGTCACCGTTGTAAAAGACAAGGCCATTTAACCGCAACACTAAGCTTACGACACGTTTCGTCGTATTGTGTGTGTGTACCTCTCTCTCTCTCTCTCTCTCTCTCTCTCTATCTCTCTCTCTCTCTCTCTCTCTCTCTCTCTCTCTCTCTCTCTCTCTACATACATACATACATACATACATACTGGTGATGATCTGAAACAGGAAAAACAAACATCATTCTTGATTCTGGTCCACACTTTTAATTTGTAAGTACAGTGAAAATGCTGTAGTAAGCACGAAGTACTAAAGAACAGTAAATATTCGCTAGAGAGAAAGAGATCAAACATCGATATTTTTGGATATATTCCGTGTTCACCTCTCCAGAGCAGAATTAGTTATGAAGTAAGAAAAGAAAAACGATATAAATGAAATGTAGTTTGTGAAGGGACTACTGTAGTGCCATTTCCATCAGAACAGGATACAGGGATAACCAGGCACTGAAAACCTCATCCAGTTCAACTAAACAGGATGGTTTATGAGTCTCATTCTTTTGTGTATTCCTGTCCTTGTGTCTGGACCCTGCCTATTCCACATGTGATTGTGGGAAATACGATGATGATGGTGATGATGACGATAACAGCTTGTGAGGCTAGATAGTCACCAAGGAAATAATGTCCCTCCATCTCTCCTCCCTCAGTCGGGCCTCAAGTTCTTCGTCGTCCTCATCTTCCTCGTCGTCGCCAGAAGTGGGAGGGGAGAAATCTGGAACGATATCTTTGACGAGGCCCCTAAGGTGTGTGCCAACCACGTCCCTCCGTCGCCGCGCCTTCCTCTCCTCCACGTACCCTCGCCACGCACGCAGGCCTCGACGGAGCAGAGTTCTGGTGAGAGAGAGAGAGAATTTATCCTTTTTCTTACCACAACACACTGTGGACATGAACAGAAACATTCTGTATCATGATATCGAGTGTTATCTATAGGCCTACATATTCTAATACTACATTCTGTATCACACTCATCTCACGTGCTTTCCTGACTTCCACTTCTCAACCTCGCTAAATATTTCCAAATCCCGTTTATCTCTCACCACTGTCTTGTCCCAGCCATTCGCACTCATCTCATACTTCCCAACCCACTCATTTCCAAATCACTCCATTCACCTTCCTCTCACTCCACTCACCTTCTCATTAATATAATCCCACTCGCATCCCTATCATCCATAGTACTCCACTCACATCTCTATTATCCATTCTACCTCACTCACATCCCTCTCGCCCCTCATTTGTGGTAAAACTGGTAGGCCCTTTGTGAAAGAGTTCGTCGCTGCATGAGTAAGTTCAGTGCCTTCTCGCCACACTCATTCCCGTTGATCCCTCTCAATTTCTTCCCTCTCATTACCTCGCTCTCAAACCACTTACCATCTCACAACACTCACCCCCAGTCATTCCACTCACCATTTTTCCTGTCACTCATAATCCAGACCACTTACATTTACTCATACCCCACTCACCTTCATCTCATCTCCCTCTCACCCCACTCACCTACCTGTGATAAAATTGCGAGGCCCTCTGTGTATCGGCTCGTCGTTGCACGAGTGAATCCAGCATCACCCTCCGCCACCCCCACAAGCACCGACGCAGGAGGCACTGATGGTGGTGCTCTCTCGCCCTGGACACCCTTACCCGCCCTGCTGCCACTTCCTGTTCCCGTGAATAGAATATGATGCTAGCCACGAAGTAGCTCTATGGGAGTTATACAGCGCCGTAGTTTTGTCTGTTTCTGGTTCTGGGCTACAGGAAGTAAGTTGCAAAAAGACGAAAATTTGGGCCAGGTTAAGGTGAAAGTACCATACCAAGCATAACTGAATGAGAGTGAATACTGGCGTCAAGGGTACGAAAAGCAACACGATTTGTAATATACCTTAACCTTTATGAAGACTTATTTACCGTTAAAAAATTGGTCGTGACTTTTATAAATATAACTCTTGGAGTCTTATCGATTAACCCTTCAGCCTGAGGACGTATTCTCCGTTCTTTTCATGCTGTCTTCAGACGATTAAATTCACCTTTGGGGTACAATTTCCGGACTAGAGGGGTTGGGGGGGGTTATATACAGACTTCATTTATTCTTTCACATTGGGTGCTCTCTAAAACTGAGGAAACTCGTCTGAAGGCAGCAATATTAACACGAAGAGAACACGATTCTTAGAAGAGAAGAAAAGGAGCTTGTATCCGAGTCTTCCCTTCTCCTTGCATTTATTTTTTTAAAGATAACAAGAGTTCCTCAACAAATACTAACACTGGAGCTTGTAATGATGATGTTGATGATGATGATGATGAATATCCTCCTCCTCCTCCTCCTCCTTCTCCTTATCATCATCAACATCCCTATATAATAGTATTACTGACGGTGCCAGTAGTAGCAGTTGTTGTGGTAATGTTGGTTGCTGCAGTTGTAATATCAGCACATAAAAAGGTGTGATGATGCTGGAGTTCTGATGTGAAAGGGGGTGCTTTATCAAGAATTGGACTTTCGGTTATGGATAAAGACAAACATTAGTACACTCGACCAAACCCATACGCAACATTTTGAGTGCTGTCTTACCTCCCTCCAGACCATGAAGTACTTGTGAAGGAGACCAACGTTGTGGAAACCATCGGCCATCTTTTCCTTCCAGCGCTGTTCCTGGTCTCTGTTGATGACGAGCTTGGAAAACGCCTTCTGCATAATCCTCTGGGGGAAGTGGTCTCTGGCTTTGATGTTGTTTTCTCTGCTGATTTCTGCGATCCTCTTGAAGCCCTGAAAATATCGCCGCAACAGCTTATTTTTGTGGAAGTCGTCGGCTAGTTTGTTGTTTTTGGCCTGTCTTGCTTCCCGCTCTCGCCATCGTTCTTCCTTCAACAGTCTTAGTTCGTGGGCCTCTCGGATCTCCCTCAGCTTTGCTCCATGTCTTCTCTTCGTGTCTTCACAGAGTCTCTTTTCTTCTTCCAATTTGTGCTTTGCTTCTTCCAGCTTCTTTATTTTCATGGCCTGGTCTATTTCTTTCCTCTTGGCCTTCCGCTGCATGGCCCTCACAAGGATGCTAGAGAGTGTGTCGTCGTTTTCTTCCAGACCTCCGTTTTCCGCAGTCTCACCTCTGATATAGTTGTAGGTTTCGTAATTTCTCTCCTTAACGACGTAAGATCTTTTTTTCGTTCTCTCTGCTTCCCCATGTCCTTCCTTGACCCTGCGTAGCAGCTGTTTTTGCAGGAAATCTCTGACGTGTGAGGGATGTAGGGGTGAGTCTCCGGCCATGCGAGTGTCCGTAGTCCAGGGATTCATCGTAATTATCTGAGGAACAGCCTGCTCTATCCCCTCCAGGACGGTGACGTCTTGTATTTTACTCTTGCTACCGTAGGACTGTAATTCAGACCAGGGCGAAACTTGAAGTGAAAGGGTTGAAGTACTTGACTTGTGTCACGGATGTTATAGCTTACAACTAGGTTTCGTTATTATTACCAGACGTCACAGTCTCAGCATTGCTCTGTTATGAAATTCAGCAGTCAACAGGAAAATATAGATTGTTGGTAATGGAATGGCACAAACCAGACGAATTTCCCTATCTCCTTCAGATATTCACAGCATGAAGCAGGACTGTCAACTGACATCAAAAGGATTTTCTTATGCCCACTAATATATAGTCACTAACAAAAAGATTTCGACCAGTTACATACTATAATTACACCTACATATCAATGATGTGTACTGTCTATAGCTTGCCGATATAACCAGTGAAGTCCTTGTGCCTGAATACGTGAGCTGAAGCTACTGTACTGCGAGTTTGGGGAAGCATTCGTGGTCGCTATAGCAACGGTCTTGCTCAACTACAGTAGATCGAATTTTCCGCAAATCAATAATTGTTCTCTTGTTCAGATGTTACTAAGAAAGCCAAATATTATAGAAGGTAGAACAACTCGGTTTTTCGGTAGATATGGTGTAAAGATACACCAAATATAGGGGTCCATCACAAAATGAATATACGGTATAGATAATAAAAGCTAAGCTGTAGGCAGCCAGGTTATTCAGTTCCACATAAAATATTTTTGTAATGTGTGGCAAGACTATTGAAGTTACCAATCATATTTAATATGGCTGTTCTAGATATCATTCAGCTCTTTTTTGCACCAAGAGTGTAGAGTCCCCGGAGTAGGTTACTCACTCCCAACATTAAGAGTAAGTATCTGGTGACCATCCTCGGTCGCTCTTTGAGTAGGACTGTGTGAGTAATAGACTCCATCCACCTTTCAGATGCAAGCCCTTATGGGCTCCATCCGGTTGGAATACCTCAACTCATTAGACCACCAGGTGTCTAGTTATACAGTATAGTTACCACACAATGTAGCATATTATGGTTTTCTGGTTTATATTAAAATAACTGGTTTGTCACTCATTGTATTGTTACCTGAGGTAGCACTATATCGAGAGGACGGTAGATACCCCACTTAGTCTACCACTTTTGTGATGTCAAGAAAAATTTTTGCTTAGGTTTTATCTTTTATGCAAAAAGAATATCGTAGTTAGTCCAATCATGCTTCATTTTTCTCTTTAAAAAAATTTATATAACCATTTTCTGTGGAATGTTTAAGAAAGCTATAGGTGTGTATATGATGAGCGACCCTCCAGCGCATGCATCCAACATCATGGTGGCTAAGAAAACTGGGGAAAGTTTAATTAAAGGTAAATCTTGACCGCATCTTTCAGTGGTCAGCTGCCTCATTGGATTTAGCAGCTGGCGGAGTGTCCCATGTTCCTGCTATGGTCTCATCATCCAGCCTTACTGTTCATTCAGTGACTTCATTTCTCTCGAAGACCATAACTTTACACTTCCCTTCAATTACTTTTGGATTCCGTTTCTTACACACTCTCCCAGACTCATTCATCAAGCCTTGCAGTTTCCCTTCGTCTTCACTTAACAGCACTGTATTATCTGCAAACAACAGTAAAGGAAGTTTCCAAACGCTGCCCGCTCTCATTACAGCCGCTCCAACATCCACTGTCCTGCCTTGTATCTCTTTTATAATGCCATCTATATACAGACTGAACGACCATGGAGATAACGCATCCCTATTTCAGTCCGACATACAGATAGAAAAATTCATTCAGTTCACCATCCACATGCACTGCAGCCTTAGCACCCTCATACATAATCTTCACAGCATTCAGCAACTGCCCATTCACTCCTTATATTCTAATTATTTTCCACATGCCATGTCTTTCCATCCTGTCATATGCTTTCTCCAAATTCATGAAGGCCTCATACAACTTCTTTCCCACCTCTAGATGCTTTTCCACTGAAGACCTAAGGATGAATATCTGATCTATACAACCTCTTCCCTTCCTAAAACCTCCCTGTTCTTCTCCAGTTAGTTCCTCTGTTATTTCTCTGACTCTATAAATAAGTATCCTACCACATGTTTTTCCTATTACAGTAAGCAGACAAATGACCCTCTTACCACACACTTCTTTTTCCCCTTTTCCTTTGTACAGGGGAATAATTATACCTGACTTCCAATCCTTCGGGAATCAATCATCCTTCCAGGCCAATCTGCACATCTTCCATATCCATTCTACAACTGTCTTTCCCCATGCTTCATCATTTTACAACACACTCCATCAATTTCTGGGGCTTTCCCCATTTTGACTTTGGTCATTGGTTCCAATACTTCCATCCTACTGATCTCTTCCTCCCTTCTCACCTCCCTCCTTCTCCCAGCCATTCCCCAGCCACTTATACTGGCATTATTTTCATTCTCTGTGTTTATTGATCCTTAAAGTGTTCTCTATATTTACTCACTTTTTCTCTCTCGTCCATTAGCAATCTACCAGTTTTATCTTTCACTCCCCTACTTTATCACCCTGTTTAACTCTCTTTACCTCCTTCCAGAATATTTTCTTACATTCCCTCCACTTTGCACTCAAATTCCTTCCCAATTCCTCATCCACTCTGTACCTACCCTCTCTTACTAATCTTTTCACTTATCATTTTCTCTCTACATATAACTCTCTCTTCCATCTCTCAACTTCCTCCATGCCTCTGCTTCCCATCCATTCACTATATGCTTTCATCTTTTGCATCACAGCTTGTCGCACCTCTTCATTCCACCAAGCTGTTCCTCGCACCCTCTTTCATCGTCCCTTCACCCTAACCACCACCTCACATGCTGCACATACAGTATTTCTTCTGTGAATATCTTGCACACACCTTCCATCTCCCCCATTTCCTCCAAATCATATTTACCCAATCGCTCCTCCACTTCTCTCTTATATACTGCCTTTTTCCATCTTCCTGCAACCTTTCTATCTTCCTTGTTCGGACTACTTCCTCCTGTCCTTCCCGCCCTCTGTCCATCCATTGCATCTATACCTTGACTTTCACCACCAAGTGATGGTTAGAAAGTCCACTTCCCCAGCCTTTATATGCTCTTGCATACTGTACCAGTATTTTTAGACTGGCACCATTCATCTTCTCATGATCAGGAGAGCTTTAAGTTTTATTCCAGCTAAAGCCACAGTTTTAATGAGCTGAAAGTTATCCACTGGGACCTGAGAGAGTTAATGATGTTAATCGAAGCAACTCAAGTATTCTCATCCAAGTAACCCGATACAGTTTAATCAAGGTGAGAACAAGTGAGGGGATCTGAGAGTGATCACTGCTTTATTACAATGAGGTGGTTGTTAATGGAAATCTTACTATCTTCAGACTGTGCTATTCAACTTAAGGTGTTTTCCCGAACGAAAGGAGTTAGATATTTTCTTCAATTCCTTCATCACTATGAGGGGTCTCCTAAACTGAATATATATTTTATTTTCAATAACGGAGCAGAGGAAGGAAAAACAAAAGAATAAAAAGAAAAT
>JAGKTI010004468.1:32632-50423 GCA_018397915.1 Birgus latro
ATCCAATACATATATTGTCTTTCTTTAGATGTCTTAATCCCTTAAGGGGTGGCCACAAACGAATCGTCTTCATGTCACACTGTCCTCGGCTATTAGGCTGCCCTCTCTCTAAGTTACTGCAGCTCATACCCCGTCCTCTCAATATGCCTTTCCAACCCATCACTCCATCTTATCTTTGATCTTCCTTCACCCCTCCACCTTACCTACATAGTATACTGTTACCCAGTCTCTCATCAA
Source organism: Birgus latro (assembly GCA_018397915.1). NCBI lineage: Eukaryota > Metazoa > Arthropoda > Malacostraca > Decapoda > Coenobitidae > Birgus > Birgus latro. Next base: position 32,870 of record JAGKTI010004468.1, read on the forward strand.
GACCCAACACTGAATAATGTCATTCAGCAATGTGCAGAATGAAAGACTGAATAGCACAAAGGAGGTTTGCAGGTAAAAATGCCCTTTTATTGGCCGGTATTTACTTGCACATATAATATCAATTTTGTAGTTTACATTTAGCTTCACTTTCACTGTTAATTCTTTCCGTACGTGAGGTGGTGGGTGAGATGGGGAGGGGGAGACCGAGGATGAGGTGGAGTAATGGACATGGAGAGGTATATCAGTGAGGGTCGTTTAACTTGGAGGAAGTGCAGCCTGATGTCGGAGGCTAGGTTAGCGCGGAGACGATTTACTTTTCGCCACCCCTTTCAGGATTACAGTACCTGGGTATAAGCATATAGATGAATAGATAGATGGACAGATAGACTGAATGATTGAGAGATAGATATTTAAATTAGTTAACCAACTCTTAAGACCGGCTTCTTAAGCACTTCAGAACGGGGATTCAATACATCTTTCACTCTGCCTATTGCCAGATGATTTAATTTAACTGTTCTTGAAGAAGGGACACCACCCTCCCACTTCTTGTCAATCCCAGTTCATGCGTAGGAAAAAATATATTAAAATGAAAGTAGTAGTGGTATTAGTAGTTGCAACACCAAGCTCATCGAGACATGAACTAAGTTCACCTCAGGCTGAAGAGGCCCTTTTCCTGAAGACCACCATCCTCCTTTCGAGAGATATAGAGGGAGGTGAGAAACGTTTGTGTAACCGGGCAGTGGAGTTATAGTCACAGTGCTACAGCATGAAGGCGTCTCTCACCAGCACAAAGTAATATGAAATAACAAATAAAATTATGCACCAGGTACTATATACTCTCAGAGAACAGTGCCACAGTGTAAATATATAATATGGAGCGACACAGCGCCGGTGAAAGGTCAGGTCGCTGTCAAAAAAAATGTTCCTGTTCTAATATCGCTGCAGGACTGTTTTGCACTGCCCGGCCCCTTCCTTAACCAGTTCACTCAGATGACGTCTTTTTACCTTATTATTACTATCTCCAGATGACTGTAATCAGTTTAAGGGAAACTTTCTAGTAGTAAAAGAAATTTAAAAAGCTAAGCTAATCTTTAAGTTCGAAAGGAATCCCCTGAGTTGAAATAAAATAGTCGAAAGACAGGAAGAACAGAATTTTAAAAAAACAAATGTCATTGAACTGAGGTGTCTAGCAAGCGTTACCTGACCTACCTGAAATGGAAACTGTCACAAGTCACAGCCAGTTTGTTTGTTTGTTTGTTTTTTCCTTGGTACGTACACCTTGGAATACCAGTTCTATTTGCTTTTCATTCTTTTGATAAAGCACTCAGAACACATCATAATCATTATCACCATCATGACCATCATCATATTTATCTTACTTTTTTCCCTCGTCTGTCTATCAGTCTATATACTTAGGCTGCTCCCCCCCCCCACAAGGGGGTAGCCGAGACAGGACTAACACCCCCAATTTACTCCTCCATATGCACACATTTACTTGTATATCAACCCCAAGGGGAGAAGGGACAGATCCTCACAGCACCACACCGCACGAGGGTCAACTGAGCAGTGCAGTCAGTGACATCCGCAGCAGGGCCCGATAGAAGAGCTGGTTTACCCCTACCACATCATAATGGACCCATCTCCTTACCCGCACCTGACCTGATCAGCTGATCAGACTAAATGTGGGAGAATATCCCCTCTGGGCCACGTCACCATTTATTCATTCACAATTTCTCTCTAGTCATCCCTCTCACGCGCAACCACTCTTCCTTGCTGTATGACATCCGTCTCTCATCTAACAGTCTCTTCACACTGTCCTATTGGTGGTCTTCCTCTCAACCTTACACGACCTGGGCTGACAACCTCCACCACATCAAGTAGGTTTTCCAGCGTATCAGAGAGGCTGGATTAAAGCTAAAACTGTCAAAGTGTGTCCTGGCGGCACGCTCTGTCGCCTTCATGGGACATATTATCTTGCAGTAAGGGATTGCCCCCGATCCAGACAAGCTTCACGCCATAACGGACCTCCTCCTCCCAAAAATCGTAACAGAAGTCCGGGGAGGAGACAGCCAACAGCCGTCCTCGGTATAACTCCATAAAAGGAGGTAGAGTGACAGCCACCTCGCTGCACATACTCACACCAGGTGACGACCACCTAGCCGCACATGGGGAGGAGATGGCCAACTGCCGCCCTCACTCTAACTCCATTAAAGGAGGTATAGTGACAGCCACCTTGCCGCACTCTCTCACACCAGATGACGGCCACCTAGCCACACACTGGGAGGACACGGCTCTGAGCCGCCCTTGCTCTAACTCCATAAAAGGAGGTATAGTGACGGCCACCTCGCCGCACTCACTCACAACGGATGACGGCCACCTAGCCGCACACGGGAAGGACACAGCCAATAGCCACCCTCGCTCTAACTCCATAAAAGGAGGGATAGTGACAGTCCCCTCACTGCGCTTACACATGCTTACACACGCTTACACACACCGGGTGACGGCCATCTAGCCGCACACAGGGAGGACACGGCCATTAGCCGCCCTCGTTCTAACTCCATAAAAGGAGGGAAGGTGACGGCCACCTCGCCGCACCCAGGAGACAGCCACCCTGCCACTCCACTAAAAGAAGAGGCACAAGAAAATGCCATCACACTCTCTCCCCACAGAGATGTCCTCGCCCTCGACAAGCAGCTGGAGGAGGCCTGGCAAAGACCCTTGGTATCAGGAGTCCTAACCCTCTCCCTCAACCCCCCCAGTGACCCCAGCCCCTGTCGGACTCGGTCACACCAAGCTGCTGCAGCCCAGACCTGACGGAGGCCCAACGACGAGACCGCAGCCCTGGGACCAGTTGAGATATCCCTAGGGCCCTGGGACGAGACCTCTCCAGCCCCAAGCGACGCCCCCGGAGTAAACGTAGGCAAACATGGCTCCTGGCCCTGTTCGGGCCCAGCCTCTAAGCCCAGGGCCCCCTTTTCCCCCACCGTACTCCTGTAGAAGGGCCCACCCTCTCCTGCATGGCCCTCCGATAACTCCTGGACGAGACTCTACCGGTCGGCCTCCAGTCAGCCACCGGAAGTCCTGACGACCCGTGGCATCCTGACGCAGGCCGCCAACGAGCCCCAGCCCTCTCCTGCCCCCAAATCCCTTGGTTCTGTCTATTTTTGTGTGTTGTAACTATTTTCCTGTAAAGTGTGTATTCATGTTGTGCCAGAGTTTGTAATTTGTTGGTAATATACGTGTAAGGTTGTTGCCCTGCCTTTTTATGCCCTGTTCCTTCTGATTGCCTTAATAGAGCCCAACCCGGTCTAGAAAGAGAACCCCATTCCAGGCTTCGTGTATAAGGGACGAGAAGTCGCACCCTAATTCACGCAGCATAACAACTGTAATCAAATCAATAATACTGTGGAATTTCAAAGCACAGCAGAATGTTGTGCAGAAATTCTATCATTGAGAGGTAACAATGCAGTTTTTTCGCTGTTATATGTCGGCAGCTTCTTTTTAATGATACAGTAATCGTGAATAAACCGAATGTTCCTTGATAAAGGGTAAATTTGTAAAACCATTTGGTCTTTCTTCTGTGGCCAGGTCATGGTAGGATTTTTAAGCCTGCAGCATCCATCATTTGTAATTATTAACCCATATGAGATGCTGGAAATAGTATTTACTTTGTTCTTGCCATCCCCAAACAGTTTTATTCAGCTAAGGGGTGACCACCTCATCTAACTTGGGGTTAATAGCCTCCTCCATGGAGCCCCTGACACTATTATTATTATTATTATTATTATTATTTTTTATGATCCTCCATGGAGGAACTGTGAAGGTGCAATAGGTTGAAAAATTGCCTATCCTGTATGTGAACCTGGTTGATAGGGAGGAAGTTGAAGAACTTTTCTATAACCAATCAGCAGAGCTGGCTGGCTGTATCAGTGCCAGCACATGAAGGCATCCCTCTCCAGGGGTGGTGAACACTGATAACATTGTACTACAGTATAATGTTTTGTTAGTTTCAGGTTGATCCATCCACCAGCGATGCCACGACACAGGCAGTCTCGTATGCCCAGCCAAGCACGGCCACTACCGCCTCAGGAGTCCGTTGTGCCGGTGGACATAGAAATTGATCAGGCCAAGGAGAAACTGAGTCTGATACTTGAAGACTTTGATGGTGAGGGTAAGGCAGGGAAGTGAAGGGGAGGCGTAGATGAGATGGGCTGTGGAGAGGGTGGTGCATGATGGAACACCTAGTTGACAATTGAAAGAGTGTGAGTTCAGTTCTCTGACTGGGCAGTCTCTAGGACAAAGTTTGTTTCCCTCACTTTCCAGTTCACCTAGTAGCTATACAGCATTTACTCTGATTTGGCCAAAAATTGCTCTCTCACCATCTTCAGTGCTGAGTTTTAACAAAGGACCAGCACCAGAACATTGTATCAATCATGAAATGCCACTGAGCTACCTGAAATGAGCTGTCCCCCAAATAGAGGATGGTGGACTGTAGGAGAAGGAGGACAGTTTCTGGCTGCACTTTCACATATCTGATGAACCCGGGGTTATTTACTTATTCACCATGTCACTACAAAAGGTCTCCCCAGAACTGAATAAAATTGTTTGGAGGTAGCAAGAGTAAACCAGTAAATACATCACCAGATTGAATGTTAATAATACTGGAAACATCAAAGTAACCTTAGTTTAGCAGATGAGCATGTACTAAAGTTGTACTAAAATTTAAAAGATAGTTAAGATTGGCAGCTTGGAGTGGGAAAGGAGGTCCGAATGATGATGATGATTTATATTACTGTAGCTAGTTAACAGTGTCAGATTACTGTACTGTACTTATAGTTTAAAATTTAGTTTCATATGTTCTTAATGCTTTAATTCCATTTGCCTCACCAGAATATAGTTACACTACCTGCAAGATAGTTTATCTTTATAACATGCAGGCAAGTGTACTGCATAGAAATTTGCACCATTTGTCAGTGGTCTACAGTTTAGTATGTCCCATTTGTAATGACAGCCATGCACATTGCCAGATTTAACCCTCAAGAGGTGCCTAGAGTTTTTTTTTAAGCATGTTTGCTATCAAAGGATGCCATCTGATCATCTACCCTTAAATGTACTGGACTGCAGTTGCTTCACCTTGTGCCCTGACGCCTCGAATGGGGCCCAGTTAATAAACCTGTAGACAGTCACTTTGATTTATTTGTTTATTTTCTTTATCTAATCATTTACTTTTTCCTCAGTTGAGTGTTGAGTGAGGATCATGGAAGATGAAATTGAGAGCATCCTTCAGTCAATCTGCCAGATGTACCAAAGAGATCTCATGCACTACCAGGCTGCTGTCCTTAACAAACCATGGCAACAGAGTGATTCGGAGGAAGAGGAGAAGAGGAGTATGACAATGAGAAACAGTATGGCCTGCATGTTAAATACTGTACTGCCGAAAGCATGCTTCAATCTGCCACAGCCAAGAGACGTGGATGCAGACCAAAGCTGATGCTACATCCTGCCGAGAACAATGTACCCGCTCCATCACCACCAGTTACTAGAAGTGAGTCTGACTTCCACAGTTTTGGGAATTATATATAGTTACTAATACATTATTACATTTGTAACGGAATTGAAAGATGAATTAAGGGAAGAGTAAAGTTGTGGTCTTCGAGAGAAGTGAAGTCAGTGAATGTACAGTGAGGTTGGATGAGGAGGAAATGGAAAATGTGAGTGCATTTAAGTACTTGTGTACTGTGGTGAGTAAGGATGGAAGCTTAGAGGGTGAAGTGCTTGAAAGGGTACAACAAGGAAGAAAGGTTGCTGGTTCCTTGAGTGATAAGAAACAGGAAAGTGAGCATGGAAGTGAAAAGTTACTGCATGACAGTGTTGTGATACCAACCCTTACGTATAGAAGTAAAGCTTGGACCTTGTTGGAGGGACACAAGTCAAGAGTGAGAACTCTGGAAATGAGTTATTTGATAGGAGCATGTGGAGTCACATGGAGAGACAGACTGACAAATGAGGAAGTGAAGGAGCGTTGTGGTGTGGACATGGATGTGATAAGAAGCGTTAGGAGAAACACAGTGGGGAGGTTCGGCCATGTGGAGAGGATGGAGTGTGAGAGACTGAAGAGAAGAGAGTATGTAAGTCAGGTGGAGGGGAGGAGAGGGAGGGGGAAGCCATGAATGTGACTGAAGGATGGAGTGGAGATGTATGTGAGAGAGGGGGGCTGTGAGCTGGGAGCAGGGCAGATAAATGGCAGAGGACCGGGTAACATGGAGGCAATTTGTTTGTGGCCACCCCTTACAGGATTAAAGCATCTGGCAGTGAATGGATGGATGGATGGTATATACATGACAATGAAGACACAGAAAAGACTTGTTTCTGGTGATTAGCATAGTCTGGGAGGGTTTTCCACCTATGTCAGTTCAGGTTTACTGGGTTGAAATACATCATCACATCAGAAATCCCTTAGGGGAAAATAAGCCAATTCCACATTACCTTAACCTGGGTGTGGCCCACCATTGCACTCCCACATTACCTTCTATGGGGTGCTTGGCTCAAGGCTAGGCCACTGTATTACAGTACTTTATAGAGTATGGGTTGCATTACTTAGCTGAAAGATAAATAAATAAAATCCTTTTACTGCTTAGAATACAGTAGCACTGAGTATAATGAGACTGCAGTATGCTTCGGGCTATATACTGAATGTGTCAGACATACAAGATGCTATGCCATGCAGTAGTCAACTCACACCTATTGATATATGAGTACCACACATGTATAAACAGTGCCGCACAACCCAGTATAATCCCACCTGAGTTGAGTCACTGCACTATGTAAGTACAGGTAGCAAAGATAAAAGGCAAATGATAGTGAAAGAAGAGAACATAGTTTGGACAAGAGAGTTGTTATTGCCTTTGTGCACTATTTAGGTACAGGTATTGGGGTTAAAAGGCAAATGATTGTGGGAGAGGAGAACATAGTTTGGACAAGTGAGTTCTTATTGCCTATGGAAAAAAAACACACACACACAGTATTATGGGAACCATGCACACTGTTCAGTTCAGATTTATTTGGCAGCTAAGAGTTGTGCATTTGCATGATTTTACAATCAGCAGGGAGGAGGGTACCAATGTACAGTAGGTACCCATAGACTGAAATCTCTTGAATTTTTTGTTCTTCATTTTGACTGGAATTTGTCACAGTGGAGTTAAACAGTCAGCATGGGATTACTCACATCTTGCTCTGGCAGGTTCCTTAGGTTCCAAAGCAACATTTTTAATGGCAAAAACCAAGACTAAAAGGTTTGGTTGGAACTGTTCATCCTATCCCCAGTTTCTCTGCCTTTTTAGGGGATTGAGCCGTGGCTACAAGTATATTTTCAGGTCACCAGAAGTAATTCTTTCCTCTTCAAGGCAAATTTTATATGAACTAAAGGAAGTCTTCCAAACCTCTTAAGAGCATAATGAAGTGAAAGTACAGTGCCTCTCACTTTAACTTTCCAGTGTTGCACTTGACCTCAAGTCATGTGGAATGCTTATCAACTTTATAGTTGTATTCCTTTATGTATCCTTCTGCCTCCGGGTGACTTTACACTCCCTCTTCTGTCTCTCTTTCCTTCATTCTTTCCTCGTCCTTCTGTCTGTGGGTGACTCTACACTGAGTAACAAGTCAAATGGTTTCCTGTACATCAGGAAACCATTTACTGTACTATGCTGGGTGGTAACCATATAATCAAATTTTGGCTCCTGGTGGTTTAGTGGGTAATTGCAGCTCTCCAATCAGATTGAGCTGGTGAAGGTTTATATCCAAGGGATGGTAGGGCTTTATTGCTCTTGTAATGCCACTCAGGGATGAGTGAGGCTGGTCACTCTTATCTTAAATGTCAGGACCAACTTGCCTAGTCCCGGGTTCCCACATTCCTCTTTGGTGTGACATAGAATTGGATGATGAATGGATGGATGGACCCTTTTAACAGTCTTTTTTTTTGTTATGCCCACAGTAATGTATTAAAATTACAGCATATGAATGGGAAGCTTATTTGCTAGTTTCACCCATTTTACAATATTAATTGTATGAAAAAAAATAAATAAATAAAAATATGGAATACATCCCTGACATCTACCAAGGTGTGTGTGTGTAGCAACATACAGTACTGTACTGTATGTACTTACCATTCTTTGGATAAAACTGAATGTCACTGGTACTTTAGCAAGCAGTATACTACACTGCAGCAGGATTACTAGTTTTAATCAAAGCAGTGAGCATTATGTAGTATAATATCTATCATCTGTGGTGTTAGACTGTATCGTGGAGAATTTACACTGATAACTGTTGTGCTCTTTTCGTTGAGTGTTCGGTACTCTACAGTAAGTATACATTGAGTGTGTTGACGTTTTGCAGGCATGCACCTCACCAGACAACGGAAAGTGTTGGGTATCAGCCAGACCAACAACATGCTGCCACCACCTTCCTCTGCCAGGGTACAGTGCTCCAGAAAAGCAGTACAGGTGAATGATATTATCATGCCTTATAGTAATGTTATTGTTGCTTCTTTTACATTATTCCCTGTTGTAGTTTCATTGGTATTGTCCATTTTATATTTTATTCATCATTATTCATGTGATATGTAGGACAATATTGGTGTGGTTTGGACATATAGAGAGAGAGTAGAGGATAAAATTGGGTGAAAAATATCTCTGGGTGAATATTGGCTCATTGAACTTTAATGGCTTGTTGAACTGTATGCACCCACAACTTAGCATTCAAGTTGTGTAAGTGGCTCAGTTTCTGTCATATGAAAACAAACTGATTGTACTTACCCCCATCCCCCAGGAAGCTGCAGCAACTCCAGCCAACCAGGGTGTCCCAGCAAATTACACATCCTCACTCTTCATTACCCCAAGTTCATTACATGCTTCTACCCTCGGGTACCATCAAGCGCCATCCTAAAATGGGGGAGATTGCAATTTTCCTGCGGGGGTCGCCACTACAGGTCTCACTCATCACCAGTCCTAAAATTGGCATGGAGGTGGGTGATCCACTTGGTTAGCTATATCTACCTTAGTTACACCAGCAACAGTAGAAACAACTAAATCCTTATTATGCAGTAAATTTTTCTTTCCTTATTTTAATCTTTATACAAGTTGTGGTAGGTGGGGGCACTCACCATCCACTCACTCGATGTAGTGCTGCTCTCAGGTGTCTGCTCTTTCCTCTCCTCTATCCTTCTTTCCTTCAATTCTCTTCTATCTTTCTTTCCTTCATTCTTTCCTTGTCCTTCTGCCTACGGGTGACTATACACTCCCTCTTCTGTCTTTCTTGCCTTCATTCTTTCCTCGTCCATCTGTCTGTGGGTGACTCTACACTGGGTGACAAGCCAGATGATTTCCTGTACACCAGGAAACCATTTACTACTCTGGGTGGTAATCATATAACCAAATTTTGGCGCCTGGTGGTTTAGTGGGTAATTACGGCACTCCAGTCGGATTGAGCCAGTGAAGGTTTATATCCAAGGGATGGTAGGAGTTTATTGCTCATGTAATGCCACTCAGGGATGAGTGAGGCTGGTCACTCTCATCGTAAATATCAGGACCAACTTGCCTAGCACTGGGCTCCCACACACCTCTGCGGGGCGACATAGGATTGGATGATATATAGATAGATAGATATTTTTTTATACAAGTCTACAGTTCTTTGTGTTGTTGCATCCCCAGGCTTGTGTGAAACCAGCTTGGTTGGACTGCAGGCTGAAGATACTATTCTCCTGCAGCCAACCATCTCCTTTGAGGGAATACGGAATGAAGTGAGATATCAGTATACTGTACATTTGTAAACTTGCCCATTTTTAACTCAGCTGCTGTTGCTTGAAGGTTACTTGTTGTCTCTGTATGTAGCCAGATAGTATACTAGAAAGTTATTGAAAAAAAGTTACAGATTCTGCCTTCTGGCTATTTTCCCTCAATATGGAGAGAGTTCTAGAAGGTATGATTAGAGAAAGAGTGAATATTGATGAGATGCAGTTCGGGTTTATGCCAGGCAGGGGGACCACTGATGCCATATTCATTGTTCGACAGCTTCAGGAAAAATATACTGGAAAGAAAAGGGAACTGTATTTTGTTTTTGTTGATTTGAAAAAGGCCTTTGACAGAGTCCCTAGAGAGGTGGTGAAGTGGGCAATGAGAAAGCTTGGGTTGGAAGAGTGACTGGTTAGGGTAGTTATAGCCATGTATGTGGGTGCTCACACCCAGGTAAGAGTGAATGGAGATCTGAGTGATGAGTTTTCTGTGAATGTTGGTGTGCATCAGGGGACAGTTTTGAGTCCCTTGTTGTTTATCAAGGTACCTGAAGCCCTTTCACGTGACTTCAGAGAGGGACTTCTGTGAGAGATGTTGTATGCTGATGATTTGGTGTTGACTGCAGAGAATGAAAAGGAGGTGGAAGAAAGATTTAGGAAGCGGAGAGATGGTATGGGGCACAAGGGCTTAAGGGTAAATGCAGATAAAACAAAAGTGATGGTATCTTGGGTTGGTGGTATAGTCAAAGAAGAGGGAGAGTGGCCATGTGCAATTTGCCACAAAGGTGTGGGAAGTAATTCCATCTTGTGCAGTGTTTGCAAAAAATGGGGGCACAAGAGATATAGTGGTATTAGAGGTAGACTTCGAGATAATGCTGATTTTATGTGTGCGGCGTGTCAGGGAGAGCAGGTGGAGATTGTTAGGCGTGAAAGGATTGAACTTGCTGGTGAGTCTCTTGAGTGTGTGGAAGAGTTTTGTTATTTGGGAGACATGTTATGTGCTGGAGGTGGGGCTGTAGCAAGCTCGGTTCCTAGGGTGAGAAGTGGTTGGAAGAAGTTCAGGAACTGTTGCCTCTCCTGACAGTGAGAGGACTCTTCCTGCGTGCTAAGGGGTTTCTGTATGCAGCATATGTTAGGAGTATGATGCTGTATAGTAGTGAGACCTGGCAAGTAAGGGAAGAGGATATTCGCAGGCTTAAACGTACAGAAATGACAGAGATTAAGTGGATGTGCAGTGCGTCCCTTCGTGTAAGGCCTGGGGGGGCTGGGTTTACGATCGAATAGTTGAGGGGAGGGACTGGATTGTATTGGTATTGTGATGAGGGGAGGTAGGCTGAGATGGTTTGGGCATGTGGAGAGGATGGGGGATGATAATTGGGGGCAGAAGGTGAGAAGTGTTAATACTGGGAGAGGGGTTGTGAGGGGTAGACCGAGAAAGACTTGGGATGAAGTCATTAAGTGTGACCTCAGGGTTAAGGGACCGAACAGAGAGGTTGCCATAGATCGAGCAGCATGGAGCGCCGCCATTAGGTGACCAAGGCCGACGCATGCAAGCATGTTGGAGCCTTCAAAAATGAAACGAAATTAAATGTTGATTCTGATACTTATGTTGTGTGTCTTTTACTTGCTGATTTACGGACTTAATATATTGTGAACATTCTTTCTCTTCCTCACTGTTTGGTGCCATTAGTGTTATTAATGTTATTTTGTTTACAGGGGTGGGTGGAATCTCTGGATGTGGAAAATATGGATGAAGACACAAAGGCAGAACTTATTGCGATCCATAAGAAGGTTGGCAAGATACTTAATATGTGAAAATGTTGGAAGTTAATGGAATGTTGACCCTGTGAAGCCTGTGATGTCATATTTATTTTATAGCTGTTACTCTTAGGGAGGAGGAGGCCGAGGATGAGCTGCTTCACCACTTAGCATTCATTGTCAAAGTACTTCTCTCTTTACTCTACCCATGTCTGCTCAAACCTGTCCATAAACATCTCACATCATGCCTTTAATCTGCTTTGCTCCTTCTCATCTTGGTACCCTGTTGGACTTATATCTTTATTGACTTATGTATTTTTCCCTGAATATTTTACCATTGTATAATACTCTTCCTTGTGTCTTTTAGGTGAAATCATATTTGCATTATTTTTTAATCCAGTTTGGTTACTCTACTTACAAAATTGAAGAGTTGGTTTATAACTCAAAAAGTTTGTAAGTTGAAATTCATTAATATTTGAGGCCAGGTATGTACAAATCATTGGCAGACATTGTGAACATTGGTAGAAACTGTAATACAGTAAAATGAAATTGTTTTACAATTACATCAAGTAAATTAATTTGATCATTGATACTATTGTTCTTAAGTTTTAATGTATTATAGACAGGGTGCCAACGAAGTCAGTGGGGGTGTGAAAGATAAAAATGGTAGATTACTAGTGGAGAAGGGAGAAAAAGTAAACAGATGGAGAGAACACTTCAATGAACTGTTGAACATAGAGAATGAAAGTAATGCAAGTATAAGTGGCTGGGGAATGGCAGGGAGAAGGAGGGTTGTGAGAAGAGAGGAAAAAATCACCAGGATGGAAGTGGTGGAAGCAATGAAGAAAGTTAAAATGGGGAAAGCCCCAGGAATTGATGGAGTGTGTGGTGAAATGCTGAAGCATGGGGGAGAGATAGTAATAGATTGGATGTGGAAGGTGTGCAGATTGGCTTGGGAGGAGGGTAGAGTCCCGGAGGATTGGAAGTCAGGTATAATTATTCCTCTGTACAAAGGAAAACGGGAAAAAGCAGTGTGTGGTAATCATAGGGGCATTTGCCTTCTCAGTGTAATAGGAAAAATATATGGTAGGATACTTATTGACAGAGTTAAGGAAATTACTGAGGAATTAGTTGGAGAAGAACAAGGAGGTTTTAGGAAGGGAAGAGGTTGTGTAGACCAGATATTCATTCTTAGATCCTTAGTGGAAAAGTTTCTAGAAAAGGGCAAGAAGTTGTATGCAGCCTTCATGGATCTGGAGAAAGCATATGACAGGGTGGATAGACAAGGTTTGTGGAAGGTATTAAGAATATATGGAGTGGATGGGAAGTTGTTGAAGGCAGTGAAGAGTATGTATGAGGGTGCTAAGGCTGCAGTGCGTGTGGATGGCAAACTGAGTGAATCTTTCCATTTGAAGGTTGGATTGAAACAAGGATGTGTCATGTCTCCATGGTTGTTCAGTCTGTATATGGATGGGGTTATAAAAGAGATACAAGGTCGGGCAGTGGATGTTGGAGTGGCCCTAGTGAGAGAGGGCAGTGTTTGGAAACTCCCTGTACTGTTGTTTGCAGATGATACTGTGTTGTTGAGTGAAGACGAAGGGGAGCTGCAAGGCTTGGTAGATGAGTTTGGGAGAGTGTGTAAGAAACGGAATCTAAAGGTGAATGTGGGGAAGAGTAAAGTGATGGTCTTCGAGAGAAGTGAAGCCAGTGAGTGTACAGTGAGATTGGATGGGAAGGATATGGAGAATGTGAGTGAATTTAATTACTTGGGCAGTGTGATGAGTAATGATGGTAGTCTGGAGGGTGAAGTGCTCGAAAGGGTACAGCAGGGAAGGAAGGTTGCTGGTTCGTTGAAAGCAGTGATAAGAAACAGGGAGGTGAGCACGGAAGTGAAAAAGTTGTTACATGACAGTATTGTGATACCAACTCTGACATATGGAAGTGAAGCTTGGACCCTGTTGGAAGGACAGAAGTCAAGAGTGAGAGCAGTGGAAATGAGTTATTTGAGAGGAGCATGTGGAGTCACATGGAGAGACAGACTAACAAATGAGGAAGTGAAGGAGCATTGTGGTGTGGTTGAGGACGTGATGGGAAGCATTAGGAGAAACACGTTAAGGTGGTTTGGGCATGTGGAGAGGATGGAGAGTGAAAGATTGATGAGGAGAGTGTATGTGAGTGAGGTGGAGGGGGCGAGAGGGAGGGGGAGGCCGAGGATGAGATGGAGGGATGGAGTGGAGAGGTATATGAGAGAGGGGGGTGTGAGTTGGGAGCGTGGTAGTGAAATGGCAGGGGACAGAGTGACATGGAGGCGATTTGTTTGTGGCCACCCCGTTCGGGATTGAGGCGTCTGGCAATAGATAGATAGATAGATATATTGTTCAGTCCAGTTGTATGTAGATGTCATTGAAATAATACCTCTGTAAATACATCTCACTAGCTTATAGTTTTAACAGAGTTGGCACTTGGTTTATCTATCTATCTATATATTGCCAGATGCCATAATCCAGGGGTGGCCATTTGACTTTGTGTTATTTGTTTTACAGGGAGGGGCACTAACCCCCCACCAACCCACTTGTTGACATGGAGGGAGCACGTATGGTTTGGTTATACGGTTACCACCCAGCACTGTACTGTATGTAGTTTCTTGACTTACAGGAAACCATTTGGCTTGTCACTCAGTGTAAAGCCACCTGTAAAAGAAAGAAAAGCAATAAGAAGTGACAGGAAAGATGGGAGAAATAGGAAGAGAGGAGGGCAGGCACAGAAAAAGAATGATAAAGGCTAAGGAAGAAGAAGGCAGCTCTACATAAAGTGAGTGGATGATGGTTGCCACCACCTACCACTACACTTGGTTTAGCTTTTAGTAATTACATGCAGGTTTATGAGAAGGTGTTTATTTATCAGCATTTTAGTGATGAAATATCTGTAAATAAAAGCATTTTGTATTTATGTTAAGAGATCTGTGTCAAATTATTATGTACAGGGTGTCCCTAAATTTAGGTCTGGACCCATAGGCAAAATGCATATTTTCAATAAAAAAATTTGAACAATATTTCATTAAATTTAAATATTAATAAATAACATTTTCAATGTGATTTCCACCATTTGTGATGCAAAGTTCGATGCACTTTGCGAGATTCATATGAACCCAATGCATTAACTCTACATTTCCGTCAATTTGAGCATATTCATTTATTATGCGTTCCCTCAGGTGTCTCGTATCTTTAATTTTCATTGAGTACACCTTCTCCTTTAGCATACCCCAGAAAAAGAAGTCATATTTAATCTGTGGGGCAAAAGAAAAATATAATTAGTTATAAATAGTGATATTTCCTCTGTGTCCAGACTTTAGGGATACCCTATATAGTGTATTAAATCCCTTCAGTCTGGTTATGTATTTTGATGTATTTGTCTCCCAGCAGATAATTTAATACAGCTTCAGACATCCCTACAGTAACAGAGGGGTTAATGAAGGCTATATGTAACCCTTTCAGTTAGAGTCTCCATTAGCTGAATTTAATTATCTGGAAATAACATGATTAAAATGAAAAATATGTCATCAGATTGAGAGGGATTACAAACTTGTGGGATTTGTACTGACTAATTTTTTCTCTTGTTACAGGTTTGGTAAATAAGAAATAATGCTTTTTGAGAGGGTTTGTAAATATACCAAGATTTTAGAGTATAAGAAGTCATTATGTTCCTCAAAAACTAATATTCTTGCTCATAGCTGACTCTGGTGAATAAAAAAACTGGGCATAGTTCAAAAGAGTACTATGCTAGAGTTTCCTACTAGAGGTGTCTTGAGCATGAAAGGGATATTTACTGTCTTGATATTTGTCATAAAAACTGTCTGCAGTTAAGTAAAGGAATGTATGTGATGTTGTTGTGGCCCAAACTCCTCTGGATGTGGACCTGGTGGACTGCAGGTTGAAATTGCTATTCTGCAGTCTGCCTAGATAGGGAGGGAGTTCAGGGATGTTCTGCAGTTCACCGTTCCTTTGGGGGATAAGAAGGAAGCTAAGAGATGTTCTTTTGGCACTCATCATTCATTCAGGGGATAGGGAGGGGATAAAAGAGGTTCTCCTGCAGTCCACTAGTCTTGGGAGGGATAGGGAGGGAGTTGAGGGATGGTCCACAGTCCACCATCCTTTCAGGGGATAAGAAGCTAAGGTATGTGTATAATGCATATATCAGTGCCAGAATAATAAGCTGCCCCTTTCAAGCAGGTGTGTTTATGATTAAGTGAATAAAGGCAGTCATTATAAACAAGAGATAACTCAAACTATCACTTTTACCATATAAGTGATATACTGTAAATTGGAGAAAGCTGGCAAATTGGCTTACAGATAGAAGAGAAACTGCACTGAAATGTACAGTATTCAGTTTGTCTGTAGCAAAGTACTCTGGGCCACTCGCACATCTTGAATACTAAGCCATAGCTGCATGGAAATTGATAAGCCTTAGTTATTTGGTATGAATTAGTCTTCTTGGTTACTAGTTAAGTTAACCCTACACCTGGCCATCAATGAGCTGAGAGTGACTGAGGATCTTTTATCAGTATAGGAAAAATGCAACACACTCAGTTTCTTTCTGTAATTTACTGTGGTTAGGTATCATATGCCTTATCTAGTCCTATAAGTAAGTGACCTGATCTCAACTGTATAGAAAAGAAACCCTGGGTCAGATCCCCAAAAGCAGTGACAAGAAGTAGAAATTGGGCATGATATTGCAAAAGTTTGTTACATGATAGTACAGTATTGTGATTCCTACTCTAAATGAAGCTTGGGAAGGACAAAAGCCAAGAGTGAGAGCAGTGCAAATGCAGTACTGTATGTGAGAGGAGCTTGTAGTGTTGCGTGGCAAGACAATCACACAGATGAGAACTAAAGGAGCACTGGTGTTGGTATGGATGTGCTAGAAAATATTAGAAATACTCTAAGATAGTTTATCCATGAGGAGAGTATGGAGCATGTCAGTTTGAGTTTGAGTCTGTGGAGGAGGGGGAGGGGGAGAGCGAGGATCAGATGGAGGAATGACGAGTAGTAGCATAGCCAGAGAGGTGGGGTGGCCAAGGTCACCCCTGAAATATGCCTGGTCACCCCTTTCCCACCCCGATTTAAAGTCCTAGCTATGACACTGGACGGTAGTGTGTTGGGGGATGAGGGTGGCTTAGTCCAGATGGAGAGAATAACTCAACTCTCTGGCAGTGGCAGATAAAAGCAATAGTTACTTGTTGGGGCATGGATAAGGGTGGTGATAGACCGGTGTACTAGGGTCTTACTAGCAATAACAGTAGTAGTAGTAGTAGGAGTGGTGGTGGTGGTAGTGGTGGTTGCAAATCCCGGTTCGTATAAAATGTAAATCCAGTAGACTGGGGGCTGAAGTTGCCCTCCTGCAGTCCACCATTACCCATTCAAGAGATAGGGAAGGAGGTGAGAGGTGTTTGCAAAACCAGGCACTAGAACCGCACAGCTATGTCAGTGCCACTACGTAAAGGCATCTTTTCCAGCAGCATATGGGCATTAATGATATTATACACCTGTGATACCAAAGCCGGATTAAAAATTGTGGGACACCTTGAGGCACAGTATCTTGTGAAGGCTCCCTAAGACTAACGTTGACAGCTCAGTAATAAAGTCACTGACGACATTTTTAAGTTATACCAAGTCTGTGCAATACACATAGCAGTGTTTGCTCTTGCTTCCATTTTAGGGACTTGAAATATCTAAGGTCAGTATTTACTCTGTCTTGTGAGGGCCCCAGAGCAGTAGCCTCAGTAGCCACCTCCCCCCTTTAATCCGGCCCTGGCTGATATTGCTATCGTCAGTGATGCCTCCTGTACAACAATCTTTTATTTTCATACTCAGTCACTTTTGACTCTCAGATAAACAGAGTCGTCTGGTGTTGGCTGGTATAAATTAAGAGTTGTATGATCATGAGTGTTAATAAAGACAGCATTAAGACTCTCAGAGTAGTATGACTCGCTCTCAACTTAATGCTATCGCCAAG